>JAOBYK011154196.1:0-22692 GCA_025434845.1 Phenganax subtilis | reverse complement strand
ATGTTCGAAGAAGAGGTCCCTTATTTCACTCTGGATGAAGATGATGACATTCTGGACATTCTCGAATAAGATAAACACGTATTTTATAACGATAATATTACGTTATATACAAACACATAAATATGCAAGAAAAAACTGTTCTGTTAACTTAACCTAAATGCATGTTTGCTATTTTATTGCACTTTGATTAAAGTTCTAAAATTCTATGTCTGCATTTATGGTACGTAAAAATAATCGAACACGCAGATTAATGTATACCCTATATATATTTAGAATAAGCCCCCCCTCTCTATTAAGCCCCCCTCTTTTTTAAGCCCCCCCTTAATGGTGTTTAAAAAACAATAAGCCCCCCGGGGGCTAAATACAGAAATTACGGTACTTGTTTTTGCCTAGATCGAGATTTGGTCTATAATGGGAATTGTCAATTCCCTAATACATTTCCTATTTCTGAACAATTCCTGCTTCATTGACCAATCAAATTGCTCAAACGGAAAAGGCAAAATTTGATTGGTCAATGGAACAACGTGTTTGGAACGTCTTAAAGATATTTTCAAAATTTAGGGAATTGTTCAGAGGAACTCCTTGAGGTTAGGAAGTGAACTGGTCAACATTTTTCGGAACGCTTGTTTTTGTGCGATTGCAAATGCTCATGTTATGGTCACAGATGATGCACATTGAAAATTCTCGTCTTTACATTGTTTACGAGTATCTTAAGCGATAACATATTGTATTGGTATTATTGAACGCAATTAATTTTGCAAACCTGAAAAAGTGTGATAGCAATGAACATGCCAGCAAGAGCAAGACATATTATCAAAGGAAACAACAGATTCGCTCTTTCTGCAAAGAGAAAAGTTTTTGCAATTACTTTTATTTCGTTCGCTATGCAAACTATCAAACTTCGATAACCGTATCTTAACGTAACGTATTGTAGCGTTTTTCGTTATTTTAGGATTGAATTCAACTTTTTTTCGCGATCCACGTGCCGTGGCAAAAGTAAACCAATCAGAATAGCCGAAATGTTGCAACGTCTGCAAATGTTTTTGCGATATTTTACAAAAATGGCGAGCGCAATTAGCCTTTCTCACGCAGTTCTCACGTTATGCGACCAGGCCTTATAATCCGCCATATTTCGATGGCAATATCACTGTTTTTGACCGTCACTTTTTATCAAGTCAAAAAATATAGAATTTTATCCTTGTTAACAATCTTTTGACACTTGCTGCCTTCATATTTCATGAGAACTTGGATTAAGTAGCGAAATTGAAATTTACATTTTTTCATCTCCTATTTTCTCGGCCATATTTTAAAATCTATTGCGGAAATTTCACACAAAGTTAGCAACAGTATCAGGTTTACTAGAACAGGAGAACTTTGGTTTATCTTCTTTTCTGTAACAAAAAACTTGCTAATTCAATTACTTTGCCACCCAAAAATGGTGGATTTAAGGTCTGGTCGCATAGCGTGAGAAAGGCTAATTCATCACTTCACAGAAGATTTAGGATAGTGTCATGTTTCAAAGAAACGCCACATCGACGAGAAAAAGTGCGGCGTGTAATTGTATTTTTGCGTCTCCTGTGCGTTGAGTTGTGAAAGGCGTTAATTCAAGGAAATAAGGTGGCACGCAACGTTTCGCTGGGTTGAAGTGGAAAACCGGCATTGAGCTCTTAATCCTAATGTGATTGGTAGATGAGTGGTCACATGATGCTACAATTAAGTGTGGAAGATATTCAAAAAAGCGTTATATTATTTCATGTTAATACCTTTTTCCAGCAAAAATGCAAAAACCCCAGTGAGGAAAAGGAAGAAACTAAAGTGGAAAAAATAAAAATTGAACTATTTATCTCCTAAAAGCAGTTTCCGAGCTGCTTTTATATTCCACCGTTTTTGCACCTGTTTATATAATCCCGCCTAGCCGGGACGGGACAGCTGCCGAGTTCCCGCTCGTAATATAAACTTTTGAGTGTTCATGACCCCGCTTCTATCTCGCCAAGGCGGGATGCCGGCAAAAAAAGCCGGAATCTCGAAGTCTCCCGTCCCTGCTAAGCGGGATCATATAAACAGGCTGTTAGTAATCGCTTCTGGCAACATGTTTATCAAAATCTCGTTATTTTTTCAGCGAAAATTTTGTCGAAGGGCGGTGACAGATCGATGAATTGTCAAATGGCAATTCGAAATTGCGAGTAAATAATATGAAAAATTAAAATTATGAACAATGGGTTTATAGTAGGTGTCGTCTGGTGTGGTCTTTTCTTGGCTTAATTTGGCGGAAATAAAAACATCTGTTTAGTCTGAACCCCACACAGTATTTCTAGTAATTAAAATAACTGCCGTCATTCATAAATCACAATGCTGGATGGCCTCGTCTGTGGCCTGGCCCTCCTTGGCTTTTTCTCCATATAGTGCTAATTACGACTCATCATCCTACATTGTGACATAACTCATCAAATGTATCATGTAATATGTTGGTATAAGATAAACACGGTAAACATGAACAAAAAGATAGAAAAAAGCTTTTGGTCAAGTTTCCAAACCGTATCTCTAATGACTATATCTTCACCGTACACAAACATGAACGAAAAGATAGAACAAAGACTTTGGCGATATCTCCAAATCAAAAGACAATATCTTCACCTCGCGTTACTAGAGTACTTGTTCTTTCTGTTTGTTTATGTTTATACAAACTTGTGGGCGGTGAAGACATAGTTGTTGGAGATACAGTTTCGAAACTTGAACCAGTAGAATCTTTTAAAGTTTCAATTGATTAATGTATGTTGGTTTTTTTTGTTTTTTGTTGCCTGTGCTGCGTTAAGACGTAAGATATTATGAAAGTCATATTTTCACACCTCATGTTGTGAACAAAAGATTTACATGCAGCGACTGATAAGAGACGGATGTAAGGTGCATTCACGTATCACTTTTATATAACTATAGAATTATCCTGTTTATTTCCTCCCGCGTTCATTTCAGTTAACAAGCTTATATCAATACAAATTTTGATCGCTCAATAGAAAAGAAAGTCCATTACCACAGCTAGAAAGAGCATCTGTGTAAAATTAGTGAAATCGCAGAGTCTGGTTCCCAAATGCTACGAAAAGTGGAAAATATAAGCATGCAAAATTTCCAACTTTTGTACATTTTTTATTACTCGTGGGAATAGGGAATTTTCAGATAGTTGTCAGTCGATATGTCACACGATTTTATGCCGAATTCCACCAAAATTTAAGAAATATGTCTGACACGGTAAACTTTTGTCAAAATATTCCTATAGTTTGTAAGACATTTTGCCAGAAACAGACGTAAAAGTATTATAACCTCCCGGCGGAGGTAATTATGAAAATTTCATATGATTGACTTAAAATTGCGTTCGCAATTTTTGCAAAAATATAACCACGTGGAAAAGAGACTACCAACTACTGAATTACAACTTCTTGCCAAGTTACATTCGTAATTTCTGATTACATTGAAAGTGCTGAGAACGCGTGATGAAAACGCTAGATTGGAGAGTTGAACAATTGGGTGCACTTCTTTAATCGGGTGTATAAGTTACTACTAAAATGTTTCCAATTGGGAGTTAGCGAAAAATGGTCCCGCAAATCTCCACTCCGTGAATCTGTGAACTCGTCTCCAAATATGTTGTCACGATCAGTATCTTGATTACAATCAATTTCATGCTAAGACCGGCTCATATTACATGATGGCTAATAACAATTCTTTGTACAAAAAACTTTTATATACTTACCACGCTATAAACCGTACAAATCGCGTGCCTAATTTATCCAGTAAAGCACCGCCAACAAAGCCAGCCACGTTGAAGGCAAAAACAGATAAAGTAAATATCAAAGCCAGACGTTCGTCTTGAGGACCGCATTTAACTGATTCTCCAGTCGCTTCTTCGGTGGCATCTAACTTGGAAGTATTTAGCGTGCGTTTATTCTCCGCGCACAAATCGGCGAAGTATTTCTCCTCTTTTAGTATCAAAACCATATTCGCCCAGCCGAAAATCACTCCGGAAAACAACACCATCTCAATAATACCGAAAACAGTGCGAACATACGTCTGCGCGTTTGACGCCATGGTCGGTACAGAGTTTAAACTACATTTGCGTTTCGGCTCATCCGCTGTGTCTTCGTTCACCACATTATAATATAATATGCGTTGCTATGCGACGCGACAGGGTCGCCTATGGCCATTACCCATGACGGACGCTTTGCGTGCGCGGGCGGAGCAGACATTTTAGATTCGCACTCAATTCCGGCTTCGCGTGCCCGCTGATGAAGTTGAATAACGTTTCCAATAAATTTTTCAATGCGGCCGCTTTATCCGGGCGAACGAAGTGGACGTTTCTGTACATGCTCAGTAGTTACCATTCTCCCATGCCACGGCTTTTCCCGCGCGGACAGAGCTGACATTTAAATACGCGCTGTGTTATAAATTTATGTTTAAAAATATCCGCTCCTCTTCACTGTAACAGATTATAATCCTTGTGTTTAAATACGTCTATTCCGCCTTCGCGGGCGAAAACGGCTGTAAGGAAAATTAGCCGTAACTTTATTGGCGTGCACGCGAAGACGAAAGCGGATTGTCAGTTACATGCGTGTTTCAAAACATCCGCTCCGCCCGCGCGGGCAAAGCAATGGAGAAATCCTTGTCAATGATTTCTGTTCCAAGCAGCGCCTGGGTGCGAGGCTGGTTCCACCGACACCTCGCATCAATTTTGTGAATTCTACTTTTTTGTACATTTTGTATAGTACGCCCGCAGTGTTTTAATGAGTAACGGTCAGCCGATACATTCAATATATTCGCACTCTGTATTGTCAATCCATTTGAATCATTAGGCGTGGGGATTTGCGTTGGAATTCACACATTAGGCTTTTTTTGCGCTAACTTCATTTAGAGCGGAAATGATATGAGTCTGATTACGTAATAATATATTGCGCTTTTCAAAAATCTATTCAACGGCGCTGTGAATTAACACCACTTGTGCACTGTGAAATTCTTAATCCACTGTAGGCAACAATTCCAATATGTGTATTATGAACATTACGTAGTGACACCCATTGCAAATCCTCGCACAAAAATGGTACAGGTGCTAGTTTTATCCATTTACCAAAAATTAAGTGTGATCTATAAACGGGGCCTTAGTTTGCCGACGTTGCAAGCAATTGTGGAGCGGTTTGCCGAAATGCATTGATTATAATGCGTTGTTCCACTTTCTTATATTCCTACTAAATTTTTGACAGCTCTTTTCAAAACCATCTAGTAATAAGTCAACATGATTAATACTTTTTACCCACTATATTTATGTTTGCCACCACGACAAAATCGTGTTTTCACTTTGATGGCTACCACCTGTAGTATTACCGTATTTACTCGTTTGAGCGCCGCTCCCGAATAAGCACCGCATTTGAGAGCAAAAATATTTAAAGAGCGCCGCCCCCGAATGAGCACCGCACTAATTTTCACAAAATGCGGAGAGCTTGTTTTCTATGTTTGCTTTTAGAAATATCGTCATCAAGCTCGACAATTCTATCGGAACATTACCAACAAGCGTCTTCTTGTTCTTGTGTTTTGTTGCTTTCATTCATCTCAGTGTTGAAAATAACAAATGATCGACGCGAAAACCAAATATTTTTAAAGAGCTCCGCTCTCGATTGAGCACCGCATCTAAAACACCGAAATTTAAAGAGCACCGCGGCGCTCAATCGAGTAAATACGGTATATCAAGAATGTTGCCTCCAAACTGTAGTCCTTGACTGAATCACTCATTTGTAGTTTTCAGAATATATTTTGATACAAACATAGAAATGACAGAAGCTTTGCTAGCGCGTTGGCTATGATCACACACACTGCCCTCTACGCTGACTCTAAACCCAATCCGGTTGCTACGTCAACTCTAACATAAATGAACTAATTATGATTGAAACCATTATAAAAGATCCTACAACTAGATTACTAGTCCCAGTCTCCAAAAATTATATTGGCGGTTGTTCTACTGTAAAACTTCATATGAGAAAACGTAAGCTCCCGCAATGTTGCATGCAATGTGTTCATTTAATAGCCACGTTTGAACCAATCGATTTTCTCTTGCGATGGCATGCAAATGCCAGCGTCTTCTCCAACTCGTTCACAGAATAAAATGCATGAAGAACCTCCTTCACATTGTTCGTCACCATTGTTTGGGTTGCAATCTTTTGAAAGGTTGCGGCAATCCCTTTTCTCTACCATCTACAATACATGACGATTTCAATATAAACATGTTATATTCAGGCTCGTTTACGTAGGCGATTTTTGATGCGATTTTCCCGTGTTGAATGATGTAATGGAGTGGATAACTGGCGAATATACTTGGCCCAACAATTTTGCTGATGCACTCGCCAGTCAAACTTACTCGATCACATACGCTAAGAGGAGAAAAGTCGCAGCAAAAATCGCCCGTGTAAAACGGGCCTTTACGTATAGATAATATGCCGACAGTGGTTGGAGTTATGGTTTGAGGAATCGTTCGAAGTTTTAACCCTATCCTGCCGTTCATGTTTACATAGAATAACTAAAATAGTGCACGATGAAGACGGAGTCGTTGGAAATATAATTTGGACTAGACCAAATTTTTCGTTTTATCTTTTTGTTCATATTTATGCACCATTTTGCGTGGTGAAGACACGTTCATTGGAGATACGGTTTGGAAAATTGACCAAAAAACAAAGGTTCTATCTTTTTATACCTATTATTTACCTCACGGAGAAATAATTTATCCCAAGGTTTTGCTGCGCATGTGTGGATAATAGCAACCAGAATTAAGAACATCACAACGCCTTTATTTGCCATTTTGTTTGTAATCTAAAAATAAACGAAAAACTCTGAAATGTTGGTATGTCTGTGGGGCATATCACTCGAAAAAATCACGTACACCTTCGTCAAAGTCTTTTAAAAAATCTCAAAAATGTTTACAAATTATGAAAATCTTAAAATCCACGAAGTACTGAAATAATTAACAAGTTGCGAAAATGCAAAAAATCTTTGGAAATTTTAAAAATCTCTAAAAAAGAGCTTTAAATCACAATGATCTTACAATTCTTAAGGTTCTAAAATCGCAAATATCTTGCGAAAATCCTAAAATCTTTGTAAAAATCTCAAAAACAACGGAAAAGATGTTGGGAAATGATTGAAAATCTTTCTGTGATCTGAAAAGATCTTTGTAATCACCGAAGGCTCAAAAAATCTCAAGATTTGTAAAAAAAAGTTGGCTTTTTGAATAAGAAATCTCGTACGCTACTTTGATACATTCCTCGGCTCTGTCAAGGCCAGTCTCCACGAATATTCACGTCAAACATGCATTTATAGATAGAAAAAAACCGTTAGTGTAGTTGTTTCTTTCAAAGATACAAAAAGGCTTTTCAGAACAAATATTTTTAAAAGGTTCCATTAATAAATTGAATGTTTAAATTATATTGACAGCTTCATGAATAGATTGTTACACATCGGTCTTTTGTTTGCGTACCGTTTTTGAATATCACAGATGCCAGTTATTTCATCATAATGGCAATTTGAAACAGTTTAGAGAGGCAAACTTACTCTTGAGATGACGGGTGCTTTCAAAAACAAGCGATGTCTCTAAGGGGGGGGAGAAAGCTCGTATGAGAGAGGGTGCTAAATCGGGAGTGCTAATTCGTTAAATAATTGTAACTTTTGAAGCATTTTTGCATAATCTTTATTTACTCTAGACCCCACGCTTTGGAGCGTTTCAATTTTCGGTAATGCGACAGTCACCCACGCATATTTGCACTTTCTTTAGAAATGTGAAAACGGTTTGAAAGTTTGAACTTAATTGTAACCTAATTAAAGAGAATTTGTTAATTGTGTCAGCATTTGTCGTCAAGACAAACGAAGATGCATAGGCGTAGAGTTTTGGATTTGTCTTGGGGGGCTGAAACTTCAAACACGTGGTCGCTTGTTATAATTGCGAGATTGATGTTAAGTACTATTGCCATTTGGTCAAAATTATACGGCATTCTGTACTAAATAGACAAGTGTAATACAATACTGGATACACTTCGTTTAAGCGTGCACGAAAAGCAACATCGCCGGAACATGACAATAACGACGGTATTGGACTCATGAAAACAATTTAGATTTGCTTGTCAAATGTTCATGCTGCGGTTGTAAAAAGGTTTTTGTGTTTTATGTAACTAATCACATTGTCACTGAAATCAACCAGTGACAATGTGGTTGGCTACAATGGTAACTGGACTAACAAGTTCTGTAAGACTTCTACAAGGGCTAAGCCCCCACTGTAAGATTTCTCGGGGGACTCGAGCCCAAAGCCCCCCCCCCATATTCTACGCCTATGCGAAGATGTATGTGAAGAACAAATTATAAGTGACTTCATTTCCCTTATTACACATATACTTGACCTATTTTTGTGCCAACTGCGGATAAACAAGAGACTAGCATCGACAAGTGACTAGCGTCGATTTGCTTGCTCCTCTGAGGATACGAATTTCAGAATTTAGCTGCCATTCGTTGCCTTGAGGCTTGCTGGGGCCGGTTGTTCGTACGCCGTTTAGCTTAAACGGTGAATAAGTCGGAATTCAAAAACACTCGCACACAATTTCTAAAACTTTCAAATCAAATCTTATGTAATTAAACTATAGTTAAATACATATTTGTAGTATTCAGTTAAAAAGCTTTCAGTTTCGTTGTTCAAGGAATACATAAATATGATTTCTATTTTGAACTTATCCACAAAGGTAAACGCATTTCGAACAACCGGCCCCTGAACCATAATTCGTAATAGAGTATATAGCTGGCTATGCCTGAAATAGTTGAGTTGATGTGATGTAAAATAGTTCTGATTAATAAAATTCAGAATTTGATTATCATTCGCTGTCTTGTAGCGGTAGTTTTTTGTAACAATTCAGTGAGATACATGGTTACACAAAACAGTGCAATGAACCATCATTAATTATATTGTATCAAAATAGCCTTTGTAATTGCATAGATACAAGCGTCGTGCTTGCGTTGTTATTGGTGCATTCAAAACTAGATAGTTGGCACGATCACACTCGTTGAACTGTATCAAGTAGCCCGGAATAAACGGTCACACTCGTTGAACTGTATCAAGTAGTCAGGAATAACGTCAATGATGTTGTCGAGTACTTTTTGTAAAATTTTTGTGAGATCTAAAGAAGAACTTGTGCAAAATAACCGTAAATTCTTTCTGCCAATTAATGAATCGACCATGAGGCCCTGCAAACCGTCAGTTACAGCCAGTTTTTACAACCTAGTACACAATCTTTTAAAAGTGCGTTGTTTACTGTGACATTAGCGTCTTTGTTTGATCAAAAATAACAAGCTTATATTGTTTCTGCCTTGCTTGCATTCAAATGAAACAAATTTCCGAAGACTGAGGATCAGAATTTCGCCTCAAACATTTCATGTTTATTAGAAATGTTCCTTTTGTGGATCATATTGATTTGTATAGTGCTAATTCTGACTTATAATTGCCTATTTGCTTCTTATAAGTTGAAAACAGTTCATTTTTCTTTCCTAAAAGTTTTCGCAATGCAGCCATAAGCTTGCAAGTTTAGTTTTGAATTATACCAATGCGAGTAACCAATGAAATGCTTCTCACTTAATTGACTAGCCAATCAAAGCGAACTTAGTTAGCTTGAATAAGCCGGAACACGCTGTCGCGACAGTTGTTGCGCTACACCATCCCCAAACATAAATCCTTGGCTTTCTACATTTTCGACCAAGCTCCAAGAAAGTTTTAAGAGGCTGTTAGTCTATCTGTACCTCTTTGCAGACTACAAAACGATTTCATAAATTCTATAGTTCTATAGGTTCGAATGTCTCATTTATGGTAAGAGTTACATTGTATCCCACGAGGCTCGCCAGGGCAACGGTAGTTATGTCGTTGTAACTTCATAACTGGTTATACAATGAGCTAGCATTCAAAACAAAAAAAATTTTGCGATGGTGATCTACTAATTACTTACCTTTTGACTCGAAAGTAACAACTATGTATGTTTGACTTCAAATGTCTCAAAACGATTGCTTCGAAAAGCTTGTGTTTATAGTTCAAAGACCAGCGCTGTGTTTGAAACAATCTGTTGACCGTTAAAGATTTTATTTTTGAAGTCCCTCCTACATAAGAAAGCTAATTAAAATTTCAAACCAACCAATCAATTATGGCCGCTCAGATAAGCATGGCTAGCAAACTGCATGTGCCTTTTCAAAGACTTTTCGAACAAAGAGTGCATTTAAAACTTACAAAAACGTATCATTATTTGGGATAAAAACGCCTTATAAAGTTGGTGAAATAAAGTAAGACGTGTTTCAGAAAAGCCTCTTGCAAACAAATGGCGAAAATTCCAAACTTTAGCGCAAACAATCGTGTATTAATTAATTACTATTTTAGTGACTGTCAGAGTCCTTAGTAATGCATGCTTCAGCGCGCAGAAACTATATCGAATTGTTGAATTGTTAATCCTGAACATTCTGACCACGTATTCCTTCACAAGTAACATATTTCGTGGTTATTCTAAAACTTTTGGTGGTCTTTAATGAATAAAAAGTTAATCTGAAAGCATGCAAAATCGCTCTGATAAGGTCGAGCAATTATTAACTTGAATGAAAACATAGAACACAGACTTTCTCCAAACTGTATCTCCAATGATTGTCTTTTCACCGAGCACAAGTTTTACCTAAAAGACTCTGTACATGACTCCGTGCATGTAACATTATAGCTATGCGTGCTAGCCGCCATTTTCCTAGCAAGGTACGTAAATCTTCAATTCTAACGTATTTTGTTGTTAAGCCTCGAATGAGACATTTAAATATTCTTCGCGAACATAGACGGCTACATATTTTTGCTCCTCGCTTCCTTCGTCATTTTAGGGCGCTAAAACGACTTTTTTTTAGTGCTTTGTTAAGTGATTCTATAATAGAAATGAAAAATTAAGTAATTTGTGAGCGAATGGTATTTTAGGCAACATGGAACAAAAGTTTTTTGAAGAGAAGGTGCAGTGTCATTGATATTTGAAACTTCCCCCCTTTGCGTTTTTTTAAAATTTTGAAGTATTATGTTATGATTGAATAGATTCGTGTGCAGCAAGAAGCGACTAGAAAGATTGCAGAATTGGCGGAAAGAGCTCACGCAGAGGCTGTAAAGTACAATGATTTAATTGCATTGTTTTTAAAGCAGTTTACAGACGAGCAAATGGACAATTCCCATTATAGACTAAATTTCGATGCAGGCAAAAAGAAGTAAATTTTTCTACGCAGATTTCTTCTTAAAACACGTGAAAATGAGATCGCAAGAAACAGGTTGTCAAGGCAGAGTGTCTCCTTTACCTCCCCCTCCCCCCGCACCTTAAGTGGCCCTTCATCCAACTGCTCCGATCTCAATCTTATAGAAGGCAGTATTGCAAAGAGGCGAGAGCAGTGTACCAAGACAAAATGCTTGCTGCTCATGTCAGCAGAGCTAGAAGATTATCCAAAGACAAGAACATTGGATAAATGGAATACGAGCACAAATAGCGTGTTCAATGATCTCAAAGTGTGAAGTGGTGTTGAAGAGTGTGAAGTGGATATATCAAATTTGACAACGAGAGCGAGTGCTGAGACTCATGTTTGCCAAGGTGAACAGATATCAAATCAAACAACACAGATATATTAATTATTTGGGCTAGCCCATTATAGACTAAATTTCGATAGAGGCAAAAAGAAGTAAATGAATTCACGCAGTTGGAAAGAACATTTTAAAGTTTAAACGTAGTAAATATGCAAAGTTTAGTCGCGAAACATTGTAAAATGCCGGAAAAATAGCCCTGCGAAGTTTGTAAATTTAGTATATTTGTATATTTTTCTATTACGTGCAGAAATTGTTACCATGTTTGAGCCGAAAATGACCCAAGAATGGTTACAATTTCCGCACGCAGAAAGAAAAATATACTAAATTTGCAAACTTTGCAGGGCTGTTTTAATTTTTCCTGCATTCCACATCCTTTCGCCACCAAACTTTGCAGTTTTAGTACATCTAATATGTTTTTTCCAGCTGCGTAAGTTAATTTCCTTCTTTTTGCTTAGATCGAAATTTTGTCTATAATATGAATTGTCCATTGATGGAAAATTCATCACGCAACAGCCATCGAACAATAAACTACGGGACATCAAAGAACCTCCATAAAGCCTTTTTTCCACTGGGCGGAAATTTGCGTGCGGAAAATAAATCTAAAATAAATCTAACAAACTGATTGGCTGGCAATATACTTTGCCGCGAAAAAGTTTCAAGCGCGAACCAATCACGTTGCTAGATTCAGCTATACCTTAAGGAGCATTCCATTTGTATACTAGCTGAAGCATGCCCCACGCCTCTTTTCCTGCCAGCTGTTAGCCTACAAACTAAAGAAATTACAATTTTCCTGTTGCAATCAGTAAGGTAATTTCTTGTACTTTAGGCGATAGAGACGTAAAATTCAAAGTCAAAGAGAAAGAAAGGCGAGTTGAATCACTACATTCAGGTGAGTTGAATCACTTTAATCTTTCTATCAAATTCAATTTTACCTGGATAATAATATACAAGAAAATGTTACTCGACTATCATTGGTTGGTTTCAGTGCATTTAATCCCAAACAGCAGTGCAAAATCTGTAACAACAGTCTGTAACAAAAATCAAAATACAATTTTTTTTATTTTCCGGTAAATATTTTAAGAATTAAGACGCATGTCGCGTGACTTGTGTAAACCAATTAAAACACGACCAGAAGATCAAGTTTCCATGATCACCGGATGTTTGTCTCGCACATTTTTACTGCAAAGTTTCTTCAAAACTTTGCAGTCGGTCGATGCTAAAAGGGGTAACTCAAAAATACCCGTCCAGTCTCTTCGCGGTTTTCCATTGTTTTGTTATCGTCGCACGACCCCCCCGTCCAAAAAAATGACACGTGATCAGAATATAAAATATCAACTTGTGCTTTAGACTGCTTTAAGGCCAGTTCACACGGGCGATTTTTCCTGCGATTTAGGGTGCGATTCTTTCTGCTGACGTCAGTGCGATTTTAACACGCGCGTGTGAACAGCATGCGATTTTGAAGCGATGTGCTGTTTTGATACCGCATCTAAATCGCAGCCGTTTCGAGTTTGCTCGAATTTCGTTGCGACATGGCTGCGATTTTTGCGGCATTTCAACAAATTTAATGTACGCCCTAAACTGATTTCGCACGAAAAAACGGCGAATTCAAATGCACATACTGACAGTCTTGAAAAAAGAAAAAAAAACGGGAAAAAGTAAAAAAGAAAAAAATGTTTGGACTCAGAAGGAATATCTTTATGAGCAATAAGAGGCGAATTTAATCTTTATACCAACTCTATAATATTATATCCCATAACCGGGTCATCTTGTAAATAAAATAATGTGTTAATAATAGGTATAGCCGGTTTTAGTCTGTAAATATAGTTTAACTACATGGCCCTTTGAAAATCAGACGGTATATATTTTGCAGAATAGGCTACCGTGTTTACATAAATTTTGATAAGCAAATGGCAGAATATTCGTGCATGCCTGTACTAGTAGAACAGCGCAGAATTTCACCAGCTGGATAAAAAAAAACTGCATCTCGAAACGCATGCAGTATAGTGTATATGTGATTATCTGCTTTTTAAAATGCTGTCTTGTCAAAATTGCAATCCAAATCGCCACAAATATCGCTTCAAAATCGCATACTGTTCACACGCGCGTATTAAAATCGCCGTCACGTCAGCAGAAAAAAAAATCGCACCCTAAATCGCAGGAAAAATCGCCCGTGTGAACTGGCCTTTACAAACCATACACAAAGCTCTAGTCCTGCCATATTGTGATTACTGGTATATTCTTTGGGAAATTTGTGGAAAATTGCTAAAAGACGATTACTAAATCACTTTTTACAGCAATGATATATATTAGAGTATTATTTGAAAGCTGCGGACTTTTTCAACAGGCTTGTCTAGTATATTAACATTTTCTATACATGGCACATTAATTTTGCCCATCCCCGGCCCATCCATGCGAACCAAAATGAAAAAACTTAAAGACTTCCACTAAAAACTGGCCATTTTATATACATCCGTATTTCGCACGATTAATGCACTCCGTTGTTATCTCCATCATTGCCTCGAAACTTCTGGGAAGGAATCAGTACACCGATCCACCAGAAACATTATTGATAAACCAACGTGCATTGCAAGTCATTGAGTCAACAAAAGAAATTAGCAGAATATTAAGTTAACCGATCAATGGCAATTTGCCGGTACATATGTTACCTGCTGTAAAGCAGATTAATGAGTGAACTAATGTATTGGCTGACTTCTCTTGTTAACCCACTGACTGGTAACGTATCCAAATGTGCACCTATTTATACATCCGACTACAGATGTGCAACCATTTTACTAATCAGGGGGAGTCAATGTGTCAGTAGTATTGTTCACTCAACTTTAAAGATTGCTATTGGAGATAACTAAACGCACAGTAACTACAATAAAAAATATATAAAAGTCTGCAAGTGAATCATTACAAATTCATGCACCTTTTGCATCCCTGCTACAGCAAGCTGAATTTCATAAAGTTTGCCTTCAAAATACACGTCATTTGATGCCTCAGAAAGAAACGATCGGCCATCTAGTGTCTTTAACTCACTTCCTTGTGTATTTATACAGATATTTAGACATTTACAAAAAAAGCTTGACCATTTTTTTGCCTCGACTTTTCATCACAACATTCACTGTCATCGACTCATCATGTGAGAATCTCGTGATCACCTCGTGATCTGTGCTTCCATCAAATCAAATTTAAACATCACTTGATTTCCCATTACGTGCAGTGCTGCACAAGCTTTGCTAGAAAGAGAAAAAATTCTGCTGTAAGTTTAGTCACAGTGGTTTAGTCCTCAAAACAAATTAAGAGACGGATTCCTTCGATCGAGGCTGAAAACCGTTGTAGGAAATTTCATGGCCATCCAACAGAAATGAAAGAGCTCTAGCCTTTTTTTACTAATCTCGCTTTTTCAACAAAATCAAGTTTAACAGCAAGAGGGGAACCAGATCCTGATCAAAATATCATTATGAATACTATTCCCAATAATTTTTAAATACAAACTTTATGTGGTGGCGCGTAATCTGATGTGTCTATTAATTAGTGAAGTAATTATGCAAACATGACGTGTTCTAGGAACGTGGACGCAGACTGAAAGGCGTCCACGACCAGGACGTTTCACACAAATGGACAAATAAACGTGACTTCAAATAAAGATGGACGAATTGGTGGAAAAAATACTCAAAATTGTCGTAAACCAGCAATGTTAGGTTGATTGAAAACCTCAATACATCCTTTATATTTTCATACAAAACTCTCAGATCGTCTTAAATAAAACGTCCTTAATCATGCAACACAACAAATACGATTCCTATTGTATAAATGAACAACACTGGGCCCAGGGAAAATTTCTGTTGGAGCCCCTTAACTGGTCACTTGTTGAGCAATTTATGGTTTCTTTTATTGCATGTTTTCTTTTATAGTATATGTTGGCTCGGGCCATCCTCAGAGCAGGAGCTCGAGCTAATCCAGAACAGATGTTTCCATTTGCGCTCTCCTCCCCTCCCCCCCCCCTTCCAAGGTGGCTCTGTAAAATTACAACGTATATGATGCTGCGTGACCAGTTCAAGAATTTATACAAAGAATTTTTCAGCATTTGGGTCTGGCAAAGTATTGTTCATTGTTATGACAGGAAATCACTTCAGATTAAAATTCTCTATTACGCAATTGTGGTGCCCCTCCCAATATTAGGCACCGCTTTATATTCTGCATGTAAGTTGATTTGTCTGTTCGTCGGTTCGTTGGTTCGTCAGTACGGAATCATAAGCATCAATTAGCCTGCTGGCAAGCTGTCTTGCGGGCGGCAGCCCGCAGGTTCAGGCATCATGAGTGGCGTTTGCTGTACTTTGATATATTTTTTGGTGATTTACTGAACAATTTCATGAAATTGAAGGAGCTGAAGCTAGTATATGACGAACCTAGCAAGACTTTAGTTACTGCATGATAAGCTGCCAAGTTAGACGTCTTAAAATGCGGTGTGACTCTTAAGGTCTGATATGCGAGAAATATTTTTATCTTGTTCCATAAAATTTCTGTGTTTGATTTACTTCATTGCCTAAATTAGGTGATGACTCGTTGCGGAAGTAAACTACAAAATAACAACTCTTCACAAATCGCGGTTAAAACTCCTGTTCATATATCAGTTGGGCGTTGTTCTTTATTAATAAACTCTTCAATTTTTACTGTAATTTTTTTTCGGCTTCGATGCAAAAATTCTTACTGTAGGTGGAAAATATATATCAAATGCCGATACTCTGTGACCTGTTCGCCAATGCATGTTGTCGCAAGTTGTTCAAAACACGAGCGAATCGAGCAGAAGCGGGCCCATATAAAAGCTAAAACCAAATCCCGAAAGGGCACCGCATCATAGTACTGTGTCTGGTTACCACGCTTTTCCAACATTGTGACAGATATTGAAAAATTGATTGGGAATTTTTTAATAATCCAGTTGTTGAGTGTACGTGTACGTGTTATTACACACCCAGGTTGAAATCTCATTCACTAAACTTGACCTTGAACACTTCCAGTCAATGAAAGTTGAAAAATCGCGTCGCGTTGCCGAATCGCGTCCGGTGTGTGTCGGCATTTACTTTGCATCTGCGGCGAGTGCGTAGCAGCACCAGCAGTTAAAAAATGCCTTTGTTTTTTTTTTTAATTATTTTTGGGTGTCGCAAATGTGTCAATTTCCGGTTCGCGCCAGAAAAAGCCTAGCGCTAGCTTCTCTATGGGTGCGAAGAGCAATTGTGTTACGTATTGACAAGTGAACATGACGTTCTGGTTGATCGCTTAAGATGAAATCACTGTTACTGAAGTAACTGAAGTAAACGAATCAAGAAGTTTCGCTGTAGGGCAAAGTTTTGAAGACAAAATTAGTTTTTATTTACTAAGACATTTTGAAGTCAAGTCCTATTCAGGTAAGAGTATAATTTTTCAAGCGTTGACTGTAGACGGTTGGGGTTTTGCTTATTATAATTATTATAGATAAGTCTTAGGTAGCGCTTGCGTTTGAAACGATCAGTTGAAGCCTCGAAAGTGGTCTGTTGTTGTTCGAAAACTATAAACCCTTTTTGTATTGTTATGTTCTAGTTTTAGATCTTCAGAAAATGAAAATTTTTGAAGTTTAGACAGATTCTCGCCTGAATTTATATCCGGGGTGTAAATTTTCTACGTGTATTAGAAAAATGTCCAATATTTGTACGACTATATTTAATATTTTCTTTATTGTGCAACATTTCGCATCCAAACTTTGCCGTAATTTGTATACCAAACTTAGGATGCTCCTTCAGACTGTAGAGAAAGATTCTCCTAGTTTAAAATAATTTAGAAATTCAGGCTGAAAGGTGCATTGTATTAAATGTGTAATTAAATTGTAGAAGAAAAGTGTGGCGCTCAGTTTATTATCGATAAGTAATGCCCCCCTACTACGATTTTCTTTTGAGCGTGGAATAGAGAAATTTAGTTGTCTCCAAATTTAAAATTAAGCAAAACCATCTTCACAGATGGAAAGAGGACATTAAAATTTATATAAGTATAAAGTTTGAGTGCAAAAGATTGTAAAGTAAGACTATACGGTCTTGTAAAGACTGCATTGGCGCAAGCTAAACAATACCCATCTCAGCCGGAAATGGGTGTTAAATCCTCTTCCGTCGTAGAAAAGTGTTTCAATTGTACAAACTTTGCATCTCCGTAGTATTGTTATTACTCCGCCTACCCCGTAGGGGTGCGGAGTCTTAAAATGGGCTCCGTTCTGTAGTCGGCTTTTTTATTTTTGGGTGTTAGAAATTGGCACATCCACCGTCACCTAAATAGGTCTCATGTAAAAATACAGCTTACGATCACATGCGCACGATAAAGCCACTGATTTGTAAGGGTGGTTTATCCTCGCAGACAGACTTGTCTGCGACACTCACCGACCGTCGTAACAGACAAATTTGTTTGTTTTGCCGCGATAGACTACAACAATCGGCCACAGTCGGCAACGTATTACGACAAGCGCTTCTCACATATTTTATACCAGTTCTATACCGTTTGCCATACTTGGCGTCAGTCGTAATAGTAACATTGCCGAATATCGCAGTCTGTCTGCTCTATCTGTCTGTGCGTAAGGAAAACTAGCCGTGATAAGTGGAACACATGGAGAGTATATGTTAAAGTATACTTGGGGTAAAAATTTCATTTTCATTTCCACGACGTCAGTTCTATTTATTGTTACCCAGCCAAGCAGTGGATATATTATCTCGTGTTTAGATAAAACACAAGACGTATCCAGTCATGAGGTTATTTTGCGCAATGTTATCGACATATTTGTTGACATTCACAAAATATTTTGACTTGGTTATACTGTTTATACTAATATACTAATATACGTTGTGTAGCCGTAGCGACAGTGACGCAAACAAAATTGTAGCCTTGCTGGAAGTCTCTCGTTGCAAAGATTTACCGGTTGTACATTGGCTGCGTACATTTTTATAGAACATGCACGAAGTGCCGTAGCTTAAGCAGGTGGTCCTCTGATGTCGCTGCCGACAAGGCCACCTGCTTACTAAGTAACATGACCTCCCTAAATTCCTGTGAGAACATCAGCGAGGAACTCGCAAAAGTATAAACACGGAGTGAATTCAATAAGTCGTAATATAAACAATCTAGTAACAATTCGACCTTCCAACCCAGAAGCCCTACCTTCTCTCCAGACCCCTTCTACAGCCACTACTATTGACCCAATAAATCAATTCAACAAGCTTGTTTTTGGTCCTAGTCTCTTACTGTCTAACACCATGTCTCTTGCACCCAAAATTGATGAAATAACTCTTTGCATCACTCAGTTAAAACCAGATCTAGCTTGTTTCACAGAAACTTGGCTCCATGACTGTATCAGTGAAAACTGTATCGACATTCCTGGTTATAATCTCGTTTACAAAAATCCAACATATGACATCCATGGTGGCGTGTGTACATACATTCGTAATTCAATCAAATTTAAAACGCTTAGTTATCTTGACCACCCAGATTTCGAAGTACTTTGGGTCCAAATTAGACCAAATAGACTCCCCCGAGGAGTTCCTTGTATCGTGATTGGTATAGCTTACCACCCTCCAAACGACGATGATAATTCTATGATTGAGTACTTGTTTATCGAAGGCTATTACCCCGGCTGCGGAATATTTCTGGCTGGTGATTTTAACCGACTAAACATCAACCGCTTGCTAAGACAGTTTAGGATGAAACAACTAGTCTGTGTACCTACGAGAGGCAACCAAACTCTAGATTTGATCCTAACCAATTTACCTCACCTATATGAGACCAACTCTATCGAGAAGCGTCCTCCTTTTGGTCTATCTGACCACAATGTCATCATTCTCCACCCTAAAAACAGGTTACCCCAAACTTCCAGTAGGCGAACCATATGTAAAAGAGACATACGACGTAGTAAGCGAGACGAACTTGGTAGATATCTCAACTCGTGTGATTGGTCCATCCTGAATTCCCTTACCAGTTGTGAAGATAAGTTAAAACTATTCACAGACTTAATAAAAACTGGAATGAATAGCATTAGCCACTCAAAACATCGAAATTACACGTGAACGACCAACCATGGATCACCCCTGAGCTCAAAAACTTGGTCAAACTTTACCAAAGAGCATTTGTAAGAAGGGATATAGACCTCTTTCACTTATATCGCAACCGTGTAAACCGAGAAAGAAAGTCCTGTCGGGGCCAAATTTTACTCATCTAAAGTACAGCATCTAAAGGCGACCAAACCGAGTCTCGGTGGTGGAGTGATGTCAAGAAAATTGCAGGCATGACTCCCACTGAGGGTTTTGATGATTTCCGTTCTAAACTCCAACTTGAACAAATTGAGGACCTTTATTCTTTTGCAATCGCCAATCTCATCAACGACGCCTTCCTTGAGCCCATGAAAGCCTATCAACCTTTACAATCTATTCCCCCCTACGACAACGACTTTGAGCCCTCTGCGCTGTCCGAAATCGAAGCCTATCGTGCCTTAAAGAAACTCAATCCCCGTAAAGCGTCAGGCCCTGCTGACTTACCAAATTGGTTGTTAAACGATTTTGCCGAAATCCTTGCCCAACCTGTCCGCACCATACTAAACTATACATTTGCCGAACAAAAATTTCCGTCAGTCTGGAAACTAGCTAACATTTCTCCCCTAATTAAAACCAAACCTGTCACAAATGCCAGTAAGCATCTAAGACCAATATCACTCACACCTGCACTCTCAAAGGTTGCTGAGGAGATTATCGTAGTCAACTACATCAGCCCTGCCATCCTTTCAACTATCGACCCAGACCAGCTTGGAACCATTCCAAAGTCTTCCACCACACATGCTCTAATCTCAATGATACACAAGTGGGCTGAAGTGACTGATGAGTGGTGCTGCAGTAAGGATTATGCTCCTAGACTATAGGAAGGATTATGCTCCTAGACTATACTTACTGGTGCTGCAGTAAGGATTATGCTCCTAGACAATAGGAAGGCCTTTGATCTAATTGACCATGCCATTTTGGCCAAAAAAATCTGCGACTTTCCCATCCCTCCAGGAATTGCTCGCTGGGTTGTCGAATTTCTGAAGGATCGTAAACAACGGGTAAAACTGGCCAACGACTGTCTTTCTGAATGGAGTGACATACCTTCAGGTGTCCCCCAAGGCACAAACTCGGACCGTGGTTATTTCCGTTAATGACAAACGATCTTACGTTTCCTACTGCCAACAAATGGAAATACGTGGACGACACGAATGTTGCAGAAATTGTTAATAAAGGAGATTGTAGTACGATCCAGAGCGATGCCGAACTTGTCCAAAATTGGTCGTGCGAAAACAAGCTACAGTTAAATATTGAAAAGTGCAAAGAAATGATTATCGATTTTAAGAAATATAAACATTCATTTGAGGCCATCTCCATAGAGGGGAAGGAGTTTGACGTCGTCAAACATGCTAAGATTTTAGGAGTAACCGTGTCTTATAATCTTCTTTGGAACGAACATATTAACGAAGTTATAAAGAAATCTAATAAACGCTTGTATTTTATTACCTTACTCAAACGAGCTCTAGTACCTGATCAAGATATCATTCTGTTTCACTGCACTTGCATCAGACCTGTATTTGAGTACTGCGCTCCGGTCTTTCACCATTCGCTCCCAAAGTATTTATCTGACGATTTAGAAAGGGTTCAAAAACGTGTGCTCTCGATTCTATCCCCTGGAAACTCTTACCAACATAACCTGGAAAAATTCCAACTTCCTACGCTACAAAGTCGTAGACAAGACCTGTGTATCAACTTATTCAATAAGATAATATGTGATGAGACGCACAAGTTGCATAACTTACTCCCACCAGAACACCAATCAAATTATGACCTTAGGCATAGAAAAACATTCAACGTTAAAAGCAAAACTCTGCGTTATCTGAAAACTTTCATCCCTATGATGTGTAGCCTTTTTCATGACTCTTAGAAGATATTTTTAAATTTCACAGTATATATACGTTTCTAATTATTAATAATTATATTCTCATCAGATTATATTACTCATTGTAAATATGTTATTGTAATTAATTACGCAATTCAGCCTTAGGGCTGCTATGTAATTATGCTTAATAAACTATCTATCCATCTATCTATCTCTTATGTACAATCCCGAGGAAACTGTAGATGATATGCCCAGTCACGCATTATTACAACATCTTTATTCCGCTAAACAAAGTCGCATTTTCTCGACTGTACCTAACGATTTATAGCACGAGCATTTTCATATGTCAATGTAGTTGTAATAAACTGTCAAACTTTCTGAAAGGTGAGTTAAACGTTATGATACTCCCCATTGGATTATGATGTCGGATTCTTATATGTAAAAACTATGTCTATATTAGTCGGACAAATTGGCAAAACTTTGTGTCAGTGTTTAAAGCGATGCACAGGGCCGTCGAGAGAAATTTTGGGCTCCTGGTCAAATAAACTTTATGGGCCCTCCCCGGTCCCCCCCCCCCCAATTCCTCTTTCTAAATTAATTTTGTCCTTTCTTATTACGTACATGGCACACTTATTATTGCTGTTGCGTGATTTGTGTCACAAATTGTGATAAAGCAATAAAGTTGCTGCAAGGGGTTCATGCTAGTTGTTCTAAAACTGCATTTCTTCCGTATTTAAATGCAAAATGGCGCTTTTCATTTAACATAATCGGAAATATAAAGTACGATCTTTGCTAAAAAATGGGCCCCTGGTCAAAGACCAGGCTGACCCCCCCCTCGTCTGGGTAGGGATAAAACGCGGAAACGGAATGGCGGAATGACGGAAACGGAACGGAACGGAATTGGAGATAAAACGCGGAATTGGGGATAAAACGCGGAATTGAGGATAAAACGCGGAATTGGGGATAAAACGCGGAATTGACGATAAAACGCGGAATTGGGGATAAAACGCGGAATTGGGGATAAAAGTAACGTAGGTTTCTTTTTTTGAAATTTATTTTGTACCAGAAAAGATACTGAGTAATAGCTGAAACTTTTACACCTGAACTTGTACACCAATTTAATGGTATATACC
>JAOBYK011153085.1:0-15439 GCA_025434845.1 Phenganax subtilis | reverse complement strand
TGATGTTTTTACAACAAATTCTTCAGCCACGTTAACAACTCCATAGCACACGGCACCCACTGACACAAAAATATCTCCATATACTTCACTCTTACAATCACCTGTAAAAAAGAAACGTTAACTCACTGCAGTCAAAACAGAAATAGTTGCACACTCCTATGTCTGTAATTGTGTAGTTCAGCATAAATATTTGATTGGTTGTCAAGTTCAGAGTTGTTTTCAATATATTAGTTATGGATACAGAACTACTGAAAGAAAGGTAAACAATGCTGAGAATAAATTCATGCTGCCATGTTTTGGTGATATAGATCACAATTCTTTAGTGTAACAGAACAAGTCAATCAGCATTGAGGCTTGTAACCATCGCAGCATGAATTTATTCTTAACATGGTTTACATTTCTTTCAGTAGTTCTGTATTTTTTGCAAAACTATTGAAAACGATGAATCAAATGTTAATTATGCTGAACAACGCTACAAATTACAGAAACGAGAGTGCGCAACTATTTCTGTTTTTGCTGTAAAATGATAAGACTTCTCACCCTAAGGAGCAAAATTGGCTGCCATTAGACGGAGTAAAAGTATGATATATGAACGTTTATTACCACTCGATATACATTCATAATATTTTTTCATGTTTTGTACCTGGTTTGGGCCCTTGATGTCGAGATCCAGTGCTATCAGCCCAAACTAGAAATCCTACCCCAGCTAGACAGGTAAAAACCCCAAGGAAATGAGTCGGTCTGTATTTGGCTTTTAACACCATAATTGACAAAATCACCACAATTGGAATAGTGAGGCAGTCTAACAGCTGAAAATGATCATTCTTTGATTAATTGCTTGCTTAGTTAACCTTTCACCTGGCAGTGCATGCAAGAGCACTCGTCAAGGACAGAATCATTTCCCAGTTAATGGGTTATGACGAATAGCCAAAATTTTATAAGCAATTGACCCTGAAGGTTTAAACAGACATTCACCTGAATGCTAGTTAAGCTTGTATATTGATAAGCAGTGAAGACTGTATAATTAGCTGTAACATCAATCAGGGCAATTATCATATATTTCCACCATCTTTCTTTCACGAAATGCATAGTTTGTCTGCCATTATAAGCAACTTGTGAAGTGAATACGGTAGAAAGCAGCGTGTACATCAAAAAGCCTTGAAATGCAGGTACTTTTACACCGCAAGCAGTGACTAGTTTTTGACTTCCAACACCAGCAGAGCAGATCAGCAACGATAAAAACTGCCCGCCAATCATCACAGCAAAAAGTCTCCTAAGAGATGTAGTTCAATACATCAAGCTACAATTAAATCTATTGTCTAATGCCTGAAGATTTGGTTGGAAATCAAAGGGTACAAATACTAAACAACAGTGTTTGACACACCTACTACGATAAAATACAATAGTAAATATACACCGGTAATATCAACAATAATTCAAATAAATTTATAAGAACAAAACTTACTTGGTAAGATGAGGTCGAACATGATTCTTAAAGCACCGTAGTAATTTCTCACCGCATGAATTTTCCATGTTTTAAGTTATATTTTCATCTTTTCTTACTCTCTGCCAAGATAGCCATTTATTTGGCATCTCATTTGCCATCATGGGGTCGTCATATGTTCAAAATTTCACACCAAACTTCTCCAATTGCAACAAACTTTTTCCACCATTTTGATTTGAAAATTGTCAAAATTTTCGCGCGCATTTTCAGACAAGCGCTCCAGTGCTTGCATATACACAGAGATCAGCAAGATAAGAAATGAGCATTCCAGTGTGTTGAAAGAGATCGTAGGTTGTCGTACAGTGTCGCCTCGTTTAATCTCGATTCTGACTATATTTGGCAAAACATGTTGCAAAACAAAATATGTAAACAAAACCCAACCCACAACAACAACAAACACTTCTGCAATTTCAGACCCTCCCCAATATCCTCCTGCGTAGAAGTAAATAATATATCAAGCATGTTTTCAACGTTTTTTAACGCGGGGCTTTGTGGCTAAATGGATTAAACTCATTACTGGTATCGCCGTGAGTAGTTTAAAAATGATGTTTCTTCTTTGGAAATTCTACAAACTGTGACCAATTTTCCAGGGGATCTTGCAAGTGTTTTTTACCTACCGAAAGGTCACGACATATTTGCACAAAACAATGAGTGACAAAGGCCGATCGCTCTCAAGGACTAGCTCGTCAGGTTCTCAACCTACTCCCAAATATTTTTATCAATTTCGTTTTATAATAATCGGAGACTCGACTGTTGGAAAGTCATCTCTAATTCGGCAGTTTACAGAAGGTAGTTTTGTTGATACTACACCGGCTGATCCAACAGTTGGAGTTGATTTTCACGTTCGCGTTGTCGTAGTTTCGGGTGAGTTGATCTTTTCCATGCAAAATCTTATATAAATATTTTCTTCATATTTTGATAAAAAAAAAGCAGCACTCAGCTGTCTTTGGGAAGCAGAGCAGCATGTCCATGTTTTCATGGTGTTGTTTTGACAGCGCTTCCGGGGTTGAAAGTGAATGGAAAGTCAGCCAAGCATATGAAAATCACTTAGTTGTGTTCCCTTTTACGATAAGATAATCATGTTTGATTATGGCTTTATTATATTACTTAAATGAGAAGATAGCCGATGCTTCTATTGACACAATATTCAGAGTTTTTACCCCAAGTGCTGACGCACATATCGTAATTTGTACATGTATAGTAATACTGTCAGCTTTGTGCAAACAACCTTATTCTTCTAAAAGCAAATTAACATACATTTCCTACGGAAATTGAAAAGGAAACGTTTCAGGTTTATTGTCCTAATTTTGTAACATACATGGTATTCAAAACATCTCAAGTCACAGTTGATTACACCACCAAAGTCCCCCAGAAGTGCATTAAGTGCTGTGCAAGTTTTATGCCGAAATAAAACTTACTTTATAATTATGTAAACAACGTGAAGTGTTCAATAGTGAATGGCTATTCATGTATTTATTTACAACTAATGTGTCAAATTAGTTAATTAATACTCAGACTATGTCATATACATGATTAGCACGTTTTTGCTACACCTGTTTTTGCCATTAATGAAATACTCTAAAAGGCCATGGCTTAAACATGGTGCAACCAAGAGACAAGACAATGCCATTAACAATCAAGTTTGAAGTCAGATCATTTCTGTACAAATATACCCACAACCTTACTTTAATCAAATGCATTTGTTTTCACAGAAGAGGCCAAAGTAAAGATTCAGGTTTGGGATACAGCTGGACAGGAAAGATTCAGATCCATCACTTACTCTTACTATCGAGATGCCGTGGCATGTCTTATTATATATGACATTACCAACAAAGACTCTTTTTACAATGTTGCTGAGTGGTACAAGGAGGCAAGAGACAACGTGGTCGAGGAGGAATGTGTGTTTATGCTGATAGGACATAAAGTAGACAAGGAATTGGAACGCGAGGTTTCGACAGAGGAAGGTGAACGGTTTGCAGAAGCACATGACATGCTTTTCATTGAAACATCTGCAAAGATTATTTGTAATGTTGAGGAAGCTTTTAATATTGTGGCAAAGGAAGTTTACAAAAGGCTGCAAAGAGGACAGTTAGAAATGAAGCCTAATTGGGATGGAATTAAGACAGTTTCAACACATCCTGCTGAACTTGTAGGGTTCAATAGAATACCCTCAGTGGATATGCTAGACGAACCTGTCCAAGGGAAGAAATGTTGTTGATTTGTTCTGATATTTGCCTAACATAACAAGTTTGTTGCTAAGATCAAACAAGCCTTTTAATTGAATGTTCAACTATGAAATTCCACAGCAGTTTTGCATTAGTCAGAGATTGATTTTTCAATCAATGTTGATTCTCAGGTAGAAGTAAACAGAGAACAATATCTCTTCCATTGTTTTTTTAAAAACTGGATGTGTAAAAATTAAACCTTACTTTGACAACGCCTTTTGCTTGCTTCGTTACAAAGACATTACAGCATCTTGTGGTAATACACCTAATGCTTTTAGTGCTGCAAACGCTGACTCAGCTTTGGCGTGTTTCTTATTATTACTTGCAATGTTGTGTTGGTAGCTGATTCCATTCACAACAACTTGGAACAAGAAATCTTTCTTGTGTGCTGGACCACTTTCATGAGCAATTTTATATACTGGAGTTGACCATCTTTTTTTTGTGCAAAGCTCTGCCAATGCTGACACTGGATGCTTGCCTGAAATTGATATTTTTGGATTAGTATATCACATGTGAAAGACTTAACAGTTAGTGTACATTCTACAGAAGAACTGCTAACTAGTGTACTCATGGTTTCAATGAAGTGCAATGAATTTGCTTGCATACAAAATGTACTGTGTTGTTACACAATATACCTACATGAATTGGAGAACTTTCAATGAACAAAACACAGTGGATGAACTGGCCACTACAAAGGAACTTCAAAGACTAATGCAGGAAGTAATGCACCTTAGACCTAACAGTTAGTGCCAAGCATGCAACTTTGTACCCAAGCTATTCAATCTATTTTAACTCCTTGAAGAAGAAATAGCTCTGACAAGAGGTTTTACCACTGAGGAACACATGTAGTAAGGCCAAGTTAGGCTAAAAAATGAAGCCTTCCTATGGTATATATCGCTCAGTGGTTTTCTCATACTCACCAATTGACCCTTAGCTTCGTCACGTGGCACACATAAAAATAATGGCATCAAGATATGATGGACTATTGCTGACAATCTTATAAGCTGTGCTACTTGCTCTATAGATGAAAATTCAGAAGGTCCAGTAGCCCATTTCTACTAAAATGAACAAGAAAACCTATAGTATAGACTACAAAAGCACAAAATACCACAGCCTGCAGATGTGCTTCCAAAGGCTATGCTATAGACTTGTTCAAACAGCTTTGTGTTTTCAAGCTTGATCAATAATTGGACCAGAATTTTTCTTCAGAGAACAGAAAAATGTAAATTAAGTAAAATTCTAATACAATTATTGACATGTTGTAAAAATGAGCTACTTAACCTTCCACATTTTATGCGATACTCTTTCCATAGTGCAGGTTCAGGTACTGAAAACCATTGAAAATAGTGAGGCTATGCACCTGAAAGTAATAAATCAATTTTGTAAAGAAATATGCTATGATTGTGAAAGCTACCAGCAGAAAAGAAGTGTTATAATACAGAATGAACGTCAACTTGCCTAGTTTCTACCAAAACAGCTTTCACAACCATAAGTCAATAAATACAGTACACATGCATAACATAATTCCAAAAGCAGTGATTGCTAAAACACAGCAATACACCTCCAGGCTTTGGTACTTTTAAGCTTTGGCGAACTCATAAATACCTAAGAGTATGCTTTTTGCACTGTTACCTAATCCACAGTTCTAAGTGCCTACCTTGTACAGCTTGTGCAGCCATCATGTTCCTTCCACCTCCTTTCCCACCTTTACCTTTGGAACCTGCTTCGGTAAAGGACACCAAACCTTTTCTATCCATCTTCACATTCAATGCTATTGGCTCGTAGCTACCCTCCCCTCTTTTGCCGAGCACTTGCCCAGGTTGCCAACCCATTTTCTGCAACAATTTCATACCTACTCCACCCTTGATTGGTGCCAAATTATGGAACATATCCTGTGAATATTAAAGAGAGTTTGCAATTACACTAAAGCAAGCAACTGCTGCCTCAATTGAACCAAAATCAAACTTACTTTTCTAGCCCAAGCTTGATATCCACTATTTATGTTTCCCTTCGGTACAACAGAGCTGACCAAACTCTCCCCAGTAAATTGACCAGGCTTCAGGTTTACAGATGCCCAATTTTGCATTTTCATCTGAACTTCTTCCAGCATGAGTTTCGCTTCAAAATCCTGCGGATTTGATTGCAGACGATTTTGCGCTTCCATTCGCTTAGCAATAAGACCACTGACATCTAGTTTCTAAAAATATAAAATTCCACCTTACTTAATTTTGCCTTTTCATTGGTATTCAACTTTATAGTATCATTATACCTCTGCCTGTACATTACTTTCAAAGACTTGTTCTGCAGTTGCTACACTTCCATCAATAGCTCCAACTGTAGACTCATTTGTGTTCTCTTTTGTTTTATGCTGGTTACCACGAGAGACTGGAAAGGCTTGCTCCAATGGCCGATCTGGCTCTGTTGGCCTAGACACCTATTAAACAGTAAGAATATATATAAGTTGGACTGAATATATTGATGTGTAAGGCCTGCTCCAAACATCGCGCTACTGTCGTGCTGAATGCATTAAAACAATAGATAATCAGCGGAAAGTCATCATTATCAATTGTTTTTAATGCATTCGACATAGCAGTAGTGCGACGTCTAAAACAAGCCTAACCTGCGTTTATTGAACAAAAGCTTATACAATACTTACTGGAAATATAACAGGAGGTATAACAATTTCTTTAGCAGGTTTCACACTGAATGGATGAGACACTTTATCCTCTTCGGTTTTATTTTCTTCTGGAGTATTCTCTTCTTCCTTGGATTCTGTGATCTGTTTACAAAGTGCTGTAAAGTCAGCTATACTCTTGGTTGGCTTCACATCGCCTGCAGTTGTAGTTGTCAAGGATGATGTTGGTACACCCAGTGCTCGTGTCAAGTTGACTGGAACAGAAGCAGCAACATCATCTTGTGATTTTGATCTTCTGCTTCTTCGTGGAGATCTTGATCTAGATCTGTATCTTCTTCTAGAGGAAGACCTACGACTTCTGTTCCATGATCTTGAATGATGACACCTATCATCAGATCTTGAACGCCTTTGCTTGGACCTTGAACGACGATATCTATTAGTAGAACTCAACCTTGATCGGTGACGTTCATCATTTGACCTTGATCTTGACTTGTAATGTCTCTCATTTGACCTTGATCTCCTGGATCTTAAACTTTGATGGCGTGAAATAGCACTTCTTCTTTCACTTGATCGTGACCTTCGTCTCTCCCTGGATTTCAATCTCCTACGAGAAGTTGATCTCTCTCTCGACCTTTTTCTTGATTTCTCTTTAGACTCAGACCTTCTCTTTTTTGATCTTCGATCTTTAGACCGTGACCTTTCTTCTTTGGACCTTGACTTTTCTTTTCTACTTCTCTTCTTTTCTTTTGACCTTGATTTTCTATCTTTTGACCTTGACTTTCTATCTTTTGACCTTGACTTTCTATCTCTTGACCTTGGCTTTCTATCTTTTGACCTTGACTTTCTATCTCTTGACCTTGACTTTCTATCTTTTGACCTTGACTTTCTATCTTTTGACCTTGACTTTCTATCTCTTGACCTTGACTTTCTATCTTTTGACCTTGACTTTCTATCTCTTGACCTTGACTTTCTATCTTTTGACTTTGACCTTCTACCTTTCGATCTTGACCTTCTATGTTTTGAGCTGGACCGCTTTTGTCTTGATTTCGACCTATCTTTTGATTTTGATTTTTTATCTGTTGACTTTCTGTCTTTTGATTTTTGTTCTTTTGAACTTTTTTCTTTTGACGCATTCATTTTCCTAGATTCTGACTTCTCTTTAGAACTGGACAGCTCTATAGAAGCAGACCTTGACTTTGATCTCTTCTCAATATCCTTGGCATCTATAGTCTGATTCGCTACATTTTTGACCTCTTTTTCTTGTTCCATATCTTTAGGAAAATACAAGCCTGAGTCATAAACATCGTAAAGATCTACACTACCATTCTTCTCTTCAACCTTTTCAGACTTTCCACAAAAACCCCGGCTGTTCTTTTCTTTTGCAACTTCACCTGGTTCCTCTTTGAGAACCAATGCACCAGATGCCTTATTGGCTATCCTGTGACTAGCTTTTCCCACAGTATTTACCTCATCAGTAGCTGCTCTTTGACAGACTGATGTATCACCCGCTACTTCCCAATTGGTCAATTCAACACTTTCTTTTTTTAAAGCACATTTTACATCTGTATGACCGTATTCACTTGGTGATGCATCTCGGAGTCTCTCTTTGGACTTACTTCTAGACCTCGACCTTCCTTTGTGATGTCGCTTCCTCTTACTGGACTTCTTCTTTAATTTCTTCTTCGAATGTTTTGATTTCTTGTGTTTTCTCCTCGAGGGCGACTTTGAGCTCTCTCTGCACTTTTCTCTTTTTTCATTACTGCCAGATAATTCACAAGAGGACTTGCCTGAAGCCTCGCTATCATTGACCATGCCTAGTGGTTGGAATTCAATTTCAAAGAGGATGACAAGCAAAGCAAGATCTCCAAACACCCATTAGGGGTGATATACTAGCTCCTAATACCTTTAACCATCACCATGATTCACTTTAATCCGATATTGTTGAAATGAAAAATCTGCTCGTCGTAAAAACCAGTGGTAAAAACGTATCGAAGTAGTTCCGAAGATGCTACGAAACCTGGCAGCCTTTGGATCATCAAATGTATTTTAAACTTTTAAAATCTTTTCCTGTCATTGATATAGCCTTTCTGGCCTAAGATTGAAAAAAAAAGGAGATTTATGTTCTTATATAATCAATGTAAATGCAAGCTGAAAGCTTCAAAAGTTACATGAAGTTGAATCCGAGCATATTACGACAAATTCCGAAGGGATTATTTTGAAGCAAATTAAAGTGTTCTTTTGCCTCGTCCCCAGGGCCATTATATTTTTACTCGGTCGTTGAAATCTGGGATCGGAGGTTGGTCGGAATTCATCGGAGGGACAATGAAGCACACAATGCTTCAATTTTAAAAGTGCCACGTGATGGAATACCACCAATCAGAAACTAAAACGATGAGCGGGAAAAAACAAGAAAACCGTTTGAAACAGAAGCCCCAAATCTTTAACGCGCACTTCAAGTTTTAAAAGAACAAATAAAGCTCCCAAAAAAAGCAAAAGAAACGTCGAAAGGTGAGAGAAAACACAACAAAGAACAAGCAGAAGTCGTCCAAAGAAATCTAAGGCGTAAGTTTGTATCATTTAAGTATTTTTTGTGCAAGTTTTCGTACATTATCCGGCCAAAGCAGTACAGAAGTTCACGAAGGGACAAGGCGCGGGCGAGTGTTTGAGTTTGTTTTTACTGCTCTTTGGTAAATTGTAAGCAAAAATATCGCTGTTTTACTTTGTTTGCTGGGCTCTAGTGATTGGGAAAGGTTTTTAAAAGAAACTGCATAAAACTTAGTACGTTTAGAGCAGAAATATATCGTCAATTCGAGTTTGTGCAAGCGAAATATTGCCAATTAGAACTTTCAGTAAGTCCTTCTTCTTTGTTGTTTTCCACCGAAGTAAGCACTTTATTCCACGAAAATGTTCTTCTAAACAATAAAAGTAAAAACCAAAGTCTGTTGGGGTGTGTTTTGTTTGACACTTTCTTAATTCTTAACCCGAAAATGGCGTATAAAGCGAAGTGAGTTGTACTTTATTGTTTGTTAATGGCGAATGAGTAAATTTTCGGTGTTTCGTCTTTGACAAAGTCTATGTATATGTTGTTGGAGGGTCTTACTATGTTTCATGGCGAGTTTTTGCGAATTTTCATGGCAAATTTTGTTCTTTTTAATCAACCAAAGCATAGAAAGAGACCAAAACAAAATATAGACTGATCTTTGTTTTTCACTGGACCACCATAAGGGGGACGCACGGTGGTAAAACGAACATAATGGTGCATTTGCGAGCACAGTGGGTATTTGGTTGACATCATGTAGATAGTCCGTGACGCTTAGAGGCGATAAACTGCAGTAGCCAATCAGAGACGAGAATTTTAGGCGGCAAAAGTTTTCTTCCAATTTGAAAATTTTCATCGCGCACTTCAAAAATTAACTTTAAGCGCTGAAAAATTGTCGAATAAGATCTCAAAAAAGATTTAAAAGCTACTAGAAGCTCTTACGAAGATACAGAAGGTATGCATGTACATCGTTGAACATTTCTTTTCGAAAATTTTTGTAGCACAACACATCACGAAGCGACGAACACTTTTGGACCGGTTTTGGTGTCTTTTACACTAACTAAACCAGCATTAGCCAGAAGTATTGTGCCCTAATTCGTCTACTATCTTTGGGAAATGTTTCATAAACGAAATTTTATCGAAATCACTTAAACTAAGTGAAATTTTTGCGCCCACAAGTTTGTGCGAGAATGTTTTGTGTCTAGAATATATTATATCAATTTCCGGTCAATATTTCGCTGAGAATCTTTCATTTTCTCCGTTTATTAATGACGAATATATCAGTAATTTTTTCAAAGTTTCATTAATATTTTGTGAATCCATTAGTTAGCTTTAGGGCGAACACGAAGCGGTTTTTTTCATGGAGAATTTTAAAATATTTTTCGAACTTTTTTCTTGTATGACTTTGCCCTGGTGCTCAAATAGTCAAATTATGTTTACAGTTAATTGGAAAACAGTGGTCTATATGTGCATATTTCCCTGTTTTATAGAAACGCAAACAAATGTGACGACAAATGATATCTTTGAAAAAAAGCCCCCAATCTGCACCTTGGTAAAATAAGCCACCAACTCTTTGTAAAAGAACGACTGAATCTTTCAAAAATGGCAGAGAAATATTGAAAATGCACACGAAAAAGATAAAGCCAAACAGAAGAAGCAAGGATGTCGTCCAAAAACAATTAAGGTATAAACTTTTATTCTTGTGTTGGTTTACAAGGCCCACTGTTGGTACTCAAGATCAATTGTAACAGTGAACAATCCATATGCGTGGGGGAACATGGCGGTTTTATATATTTCTAATTTTTATAGATATGCGAAACAAGCTTGAAAATACGTGGTATCGTTGAATAAACGAATTGAATCAAGCTTCTTTAAACATGCAGCAAAACATCACGCCGTACCTGCGACCTACAGGCTGGTTTGAGTTAGGCAAAAGGTATTATCAAGATTTATTCAGTTATTCTTGTTGGTTAATATTGTGACTTCACTTCACCTTTGTTGTGACGTCACCGCTCACGAAAAAAACATAGAATTCAGGAGAAGACCTGAGACTAGACTGAAGAAACTGACTGAATAAAGTGGGCTCAATTTATGGCAGAAATGGTTTCAATATATTGTCATGTAATTTGTACAAGAATCGTGCTTTCGCCCGACACGTCAAAACTTGTTTCACTTCGTTGTTTCTGAAAATTTCTTCATGTTTAATGTGGTTTTAGGTACAACTTTGGCGTTGATATGACGAATTTTAAAGTTCAGGATTATGTCTAGATGCAGCCATACTGCCTGGGCTGATCTTGATACAACCCTGGAATTTGTGAAATGATACCAACCAATTGTGAATTCGTGGTACTCAGGATTAAGTACCACGAATTCATGCTTGTTCGATGCCCAAGTACAAATTCAGGGCCACCAACAGTTTTTTCGATCTGACAACGCGGAACGCGTCGCGACGAGAATGAAGTAGTGTGAAAGCTTTTTCACCCGTCTGTTGAAGACTGGGTCTGTGAAGTGCACGCCACATTTATTGACGAAATTGCGCCTGCTCGTGCAGATTGACCAACAAGAAAAATTAGCGCGTGTGTAACTAAGTAAAAATGTTTAGATGCATGACAGGCAGAAAAGTTTTCGGGCTTTATCTCTTCACAATAGTATAATAATAAGATAATATAATAGCATAATGTAATAATATATAAAAAGTAGTAGGTAATAATCAGCTGGGTTGTGTCCTGCCTCTGACGTTATCTTAATTTGGAAGGATTCTCGTGAAAGAAGGAAAATCTTGCAAGAGTCCAAACAATTATTGTGTGCAAGGGATTGGAAGATCTTTGAAAGCGAAAAAAGGAATGTTACAAAGACTCTGAAAGCATATTACATCTTTACGTAAGATAATTAGACCGCCGTTGCCGTTCTAAATGATAATTATGTTGAATTCGATGCTGCAACATTTGATTACTATGCCGATTCCGATGCCGTTATTTATAATTAAGCCGATTCCGTTGCCGAATATATATGATCAAGCCGATTCCGACGCCGTTATGTATAATGAGTACGCCAACGCCGTACTATATGATAATTACGCCGATTCCAATGCCGTTATGCATCATAATTAAGCCGAGTTCGAAGCCGTTATTATGCCGATGCCGTAATATATGATAATTATGCCGATTCCAATGCCGTTGTGTATGATGATTATGCCCAGTTCGATGCCGTTATTTATAATTATGCCGATACCGTTGCCGAGTATATATGATCAAGCCGATTCCGATGCCGTTATGTATGATTACTTAACAGATGCCGTGATATATGACAATTATGCCGATTTCGATGCCGTTATATACGATAAATATGCGAATTCGGATGCCGTTATATATGATACCTATGCCGATTCCGTTGCCGTTGCATGCAATAACTATGTGGTCCTGTTTTACATGATAATTACGCCGATTCCGATGCCAGTGTATATTACAATTACGCCAATGCCGTTATATGATACTTGTGCCGATTCAGATGCCGTTATATGCGATATTTATGCCGATCCCGCCGTCGTTGTACGTTATAATTATGCCGATGCCGTATAAATGATAATTATGCCGATTCGGATGCCGTTATTTATAATTAAGCCGATTCCGTTGCCAATATGTATGAAGATTATGCCGATTCCAGTACCGTGATTTATGATAATCAAGTCAAAGCCGTTGCCGATATATGTGATAATCAAGCCGATTCCGATTCTATATGTATCATAATTATGCCAATAGCGATGCCGGTATATATGATAATTGTGCCGATTCAGATGCCGTTATCTGTCATTGTCGTGCTGATTCCAATACCGTTACCTATGACAATTATCTGATTCCGATGTCTTTATATGGTTGGCAAGACGCTTCGCACCAACGACTACTTGTGTTTCCTTGGAATCTTTGGATTGAAACTTACTGCAGCCATGATACCATTCTAAGTTCATCAAGGAGAGAAAAGATATATGTCATAATATAATAAATAGATATAATAGCTAATTATAATAGACAGATATCATGAGATATATATCATACACTGTAATACACTATGATGGACATACTATAGGTTTTTTGAAGAGATGAACCCAAAAACAGAAACTTATTTTACAAAGTTTCCACGTACACTGCCAATATCGCGCATTTTCGCAATTTCGCATTTCGATATGATGTGGTACATGGCTATTCCACCTCAAATCCGACCTTAAGGTCACTCCAAGCAACTTCGCTTTGTGGACAATCTCTGTATGTCTGCCATTAATACTGATTGGGAGAAAGGTACTTTTATCTTGTTTGAATCAATTCTAAGTTCCTTAGATTTGCCATCCATTATATAATCGAAGAAGGTTATTACTTGACCACTCCTGAATGTCATTCACATAATTTTGGATCATGCTTGTTTCAAATTTAGGAACTGTTTCTGAGATCGTTAGGTCGTCAACAAACTTTATTCGGTCAACTCCGTTAGGTCGCAAATCATTTATCACCAGTACGAAGAGTCACGAGCCAAGTTTAATGCCCTGAGGCGCTCCTACAGGAACATTTCTTCACTTGGAGAAAAAATCATTGGCTAAGTTCACTCGCTTTTTCCTGCTTGCTAGGACGTTTAGATTCCAGTTTTACGTAGAAGTAGCGATACGTAGTGACGTAAGTTAAGATACCAAAATGGAATGGTCAATAAAATTAAACGCCTTCTGGTAGTCAAAAAGGACAACACGTACAGTTGATCAATTGCTATCTGTGGTTTCTGGCCATTTATGAATCAGCTTGATTAGGAATGGCACGTTGACTTTCCTGGAATAACACCAAACTGGTCGGGATCTAAGATTTCCAGAATAGCTGGTTTGAGGTACTCCTTAATTATAAACTCCTCAGCTATCTTAGATATTATGGGCGTTAGAGCAATGGGACAAAGATGCTTGTTTACTGATTCTATTGGCGTTGTCGTAAGAATAGGGACGATGTTAGATGTTTTCTACACAAAGGGCAACTTTTCTTCTTCATACGAACTATTAAGAATGATACCGCCGGGTAAGGAGAGTATTTTGGCAAATTGGTTGCAAACCCTTGAAGAGATGTTATCTATAGGGCAGAAGGGATTTATTGATTTCAAAACTTCATAGATATCTTCCTCAGAAACAAGTAGGTTGTTGGGTGTTGTTGTCTCTGTGCTCTCACATCCAATCATAAGAGTGGTAAGACTTAGAGGTTGAAAATCATTCAAGGGTTCGAGAAACATCTTGTTTATGGTGTTAGCAATTTCACGATCATTCTTGTCGTAAAACATTTCGATTTGGACGTTTGGCTGTAACTCAGGTTTATAGAGGGCCCATACTACTGATTTTTTTTCCCGCAGACCACCAGTCTTTGGGCTTCGTATGCTTAAGGTTTTCTACCTTATTTGAGTAGTAAGCTTGTCTACACCTTTTTCGTCCATGGTTAACTTGATGGCAGTAGTATTTGAAGGCATCTTGGCCACCATCTGTCAATGCCTTTTGAGGTTTTCGAATGTTATAGATTTGCGTTTCTTAGTTGCAATTGAATGTGAGATTGGTGTACACATGACTCAAAACATTAAAATAGAAGCTTTTAGCCTGAGCAAACGCAATTTACTTAGTAAGTATGACGTAGACTTCATAAATCCAGTCTTCAATGGACGAGTGAAGAAGTCTTCACGCTGCTTCATTCTCGTCGCGACGCATTTCGTGTTGTCGGATTGAGAAAGATGTTGGTAGCCCTGGGTTTGTGCTTGGGCATCGAACAAGTATGAATTCGTGGTACTTAGTCTTGAGTACCAGGAATTTACAGCTGATTGGTACCATTTTACGAATTTGAGAGTTGTCTCAAGATACAGCCCGGTTAGTTAGACTGCATCTAGATACAATCCAGAACCAGAGGACCACTGCAACCTGGGGCATGCACGTGGAATTATAAACAAATACGAAAACTGAAGCAATTTGAGTAACAAGCAAAGCAGAAGAACGTAAAGGAATAATGAAAACAATATAATGGCAAACAGAAGAAATGGAATGTGAACAATACAGAACTGAAATCAATAGAAAGAAATGAACGAGAACAAATAACTATTGAATCGGAAGGAAAAAATGGAAGAAAGCGAGGAGTATAATTAAAACGTGAAGATACGGAATAATGACACAATGCAGCCATTGAAATCAGAAGAACGTAAAGAAACAAAGTGAAGAACATAACAAAGGAAACTAGAGAAATGGAATAACGAGAACAATAAAACAATTGAAATCTGAAGAAGAAATGGAAAAATGAGAACAATACAACAATCAAAACCAAAAGAAATGGAATAATGAGAACAATACAATATCACATTTAAAATCGAAGAAACGTAAATGAACTGATGCAACGTAAATCCCAAATTACGGAAATCATTACCATTGGATATCTTGGGCCAATGAGGCGTCACCACTGGATATCTTGGGCCAATAAAGCATTACCACTGGACATCTTGGGCCAATGAGGCATCACCACTGGATATCTTGGGCCAATGAG
>JAOBYK011153084.1:0-46983 GCA_025434845.1 Phenganax subtilis | reverse complement strand
CTGAAATCAAACTTGTGCTTACAAATCACACTCCCGCTGCGCGGTCGTGCGATTTTGTAATCACGCGTTTGATTTCACACCAAATTGCACTCCACTCAGTGCAATTACCATTATAAATTACTAAGGCTAGATGAAATTGATTCTCAGTAAGATAATTGGAGTTTTCTGGGTTTCGAAATATCAGATGAAATGAGTAGCCTCGTATTTTCCCTTACGGAATTGACTAAAAAGTCAGATCTCTAAATAAACAATTTATTTACTTGCCATGAAGCTGTAAAATCGACGACGATTAATTTATCGGCATTTTTTTCAAATTCTGACCAAAACTGTGAATCATTATTTATGATAAAGACATTCCCATACGTTGCCATCTATTTCTCTAGAGCTGAGCACAAATATAACTCAAAATCTTTACAAAAGTTTGTTGTTTTGGCACCAAATAGTTAAACGTAAGTTTTTAAATACTTATAATTTAAAGGTACATTGTCGTGCTGGTCTCGGGATAGTCTCGAAAGAATCTCGGAATGGAGTTAGCATTCCAGATTTCATACTTTGCACTGAGATCATCGGGTGAAACGAAAATACGAAATTGGAAATAAAATGGCAGTGTCAAAATTGTGTTAGTTTTTGCTTGAATACACCCCTTTCTTTGCTTAAAATGACCAAGTCTTTGAGAGTAAGCTGTATTTATAAGACATGGGTATGTAATTCTGCAGTTTGGGAATCGAATTCTCTATAAAGGTTAGTAAAAAGTGTAGTATACTTCAAGTTTTCTTCTACACATTTTGCATTACATTACATTACATCACATTACATTTTGCACGTGACTCTCAAAGCATCGGTTGCAAGCACTGAACTATATAACTGTTATATAGTTCAGTGGTTGCAAGACGTTGGTTGCAAGGCATTGCTTGCGTGAATTTGAATGAAATAGATGGTAGTTATCATTTCTGGCAAGAAACTTTATAGTTCTAAACTTATATGCATGCTGCAAATTTGTATACTTTTTTGTGAGTAAAAGAAAATATGTTATGGTGCATTTGAAGTTTTGGTTGTTCAGATAAATGAACAGACCAATCTGGACAAACTAGATTTGCTTGCCTTGCTTTGGGGGCTAATGTAGTTTAGCAGACACCTTATGATGCTGATCATCCAAAAAACATAATTTTAGATTGCAAACGCTGAGCCCAAAAACCAATCTTGCCCTAACGTGGTGTCCGCTAAACTGCATTCTAGCATTGGTTTGTTTTAAGTCCAGAAAGCTGACATGCGAAACTTGGCAAACAAATTTGACAAGTGGCATTTCACTGTGGTCAGACAATGCAGAAAAATGGTCAAACTAGTGTTGGGAATTAACCTTAGAGATGAAATGTTTTACCAGCACACACAGAATAGACTGAATATATATTGTATTAAAGTTCACAATCCAAATTCACCTCTGTCATTGTTATGCTATCACTCCTTATCTTTATCACTCTCTATATGCATGGCAGTACTAGTTTCATCTCACCAAAACTTTATAAATTCATCTATATTTTGTTTTATTCAAATAACTCTTAATTTAGAATCTGTGTTTTCAATGGAATTTGAGCTATATGGAAACCCTTCTGTTACCTAATTTTGTTTCCAAAAATATATCTTTTTTCTGGCTCTTATTCAAACTGCTTCGAGCACGAATTAAAGTTATCGCTCCTAAGGTAATGCTTGTCACATTCTTAATAACATATGCAAGCTGAAAAATATCATATGACACCAACAACAGCAAGCGTATCACCAAAATGGGCAAGTTTTGAATAAGTAAGGAGTAAGGATAAAGCATTACTATTGCCTGTTCTTTTGTTTTTTTCAAGCTCATCTTATGTTTAACTTGTCCGACATTCTGTTTATCAAGAGTTATTAACGAGTAAGGCATCAGAGCTTCAAAAGCAATGATCAAAAATGAGACTTCGCATGCTACTAGTATCGATATTTCCATTGCACTTCCTTTTGGAACAACAGGCGATGCCCCTTCTTTCACATTAAGGCTATCGACCAGATTGAATGTGTCAAAATTACTTAGTAGTATAGAGCTTATGAGTTCCATATGACTTATAATTTTGCCACAATGGAAGCTACGTCTTGCAGCCATGCCTAAGAGAGCCAGTCCAACGCTTGCCTTTAAAGTTGACATGATGAGAGACACGCTTGGTCGATCTTCGGAATGCGCTGGGGGATAATACGCGTCTCGGGTCAACATCGGAAAAGCGACAACTAATGTGAAGTACATGAATACAATACTAAATGAAGTCCCAGAAAAATGCCAGATTTTGCGTCTCAAGGGAGAAACGCGGGCGTCTAGAGTGTTAAAAGTGTTCACTCGTAGTATAATCCAGAAAAACCACAACGTTAGTATGGATAGGTATCTCCAATCTTTTCTTACATGAGCTACCAGCAGAGCTAGCATTGAAGCATATATGAAGGTGCTGCTGCTAACTAGAGTGTCTATTACTGCAGGACCATGTGGTACACGTGCTCCACAGCTTTGAAGCACGTTCTGCACGCGTGATTTCTGCTCTGGAGCCAGGAGAATATGTATGGTATCATTGTGATCAAAAGCGATCGATACCTCGTCTTTATGACGTAATGAGGTCACAGGTTTTCCAAATCGTCGGCTTGCTACGATCTCAACGCGACCATCGTTCGGTAGCTCGATGATTTCAGTCGTGTAGCTTCGGAAATTCTTCGTGAGTTGATGTGCATCACGTGCTCTTTTGTCGGTCTTGCTTCTTTCTTCATTGTGATTCACCTCTGTCCAACGTGACTTGTCTGTGTTCTCACTAGACTTTACTGCTTGGTAATGAGACATCTCTTACTTTTCCTGTAAGTTTTGCTTCGTTGTATGGCTATATTCCTCTGTATCGCTCACTGTCAACAGAGATTATCTCGTTATATGACCATACGTCAAACAATAGTAACACTACCCATGCGTATCTGTCGAAAAAACATCAGAAGTGCGAAAAATGATTTTCGTTTTTTCAACTTTAAGTAATGGATACGCTCGAAACCGCCCGTCATATATTTCTCTGAGCTTATATTAATGACTGAACAAATATGCCCCGCACTTCTTATCTCCCTTCAATATGTCCATTTGGCGATATCGTGACTTGGTTTGTGATTTCATGTATCGTCTTTGTACTATTTTTTATGGTTGTATTTTTTAAAAAGGCTAGTATTGAACGGCAAGTGTGCTTCTGTACATAGCTTTATGACCACAGGACTTACTTTACACATAAGCTGTTTTAAGTTATCGATATTCTCTGTTTGGGCTCTTGTCAGTTTAAAAGTATGACCATTCGTACTTCAATTTGGCTACTCCTCATCGCTTTTCTTTACTTGGTGAAATATATGGGTCGTTTAAACGCACATTTGATCCACTCAAATGAGGACGTTAACCGTCAGACCTGAAAGACAGTATCAAGTAATATACAGTAGGTGTCTATCCAGTGTATTGTTCCGTTGTGCTTAAAGTGTTATGAATTTTTCATGAGATCATGCATGAGATTGCGAGACATATTTTGGTAATCTGATTGAGCTAACACCTGCCATTCGTTCGATTTCTCATCATCTTAGGACGGCAATGTAGCTCAAATTGTTATTCCTGGCAAACATGTCGTGTGGAAAATAGAGTATGTTCGACTTTCCCAAGTTTTTCTTAACTTGCATGTAATTGATATTTTGTAGATATATATATCTTATAGAGATACTTTGGTTTGCTTCGGGCTACAATTACTCACCTCTCGCTAGCTGAACTCGTATTAGTTGGTTAATCTAGTAAATGAGATGCATTTCGTTGTTTTGTGGTATTGGAAGTCAATTCTATCAAAACCTGACAGCTCAACGCGGATTTAGATCTTGCATATTTGCATGTCATGCCAATTCCAACGTCTCTATCGGAGAAATTTCTTTTCTTCTTTTTAGTGATCTTTACTTGAAGTATTGCGAACTTGTCCCTTTAAATTTCAATATGGCGGTTGGAATTTTCTTTTAGAATAGATTATTCAAATTGTTTTTCTTCCCGCTGTCGTCGAAGCAAGAATGTCTGAAGAAGCAAATGCAAATGAAATCACACTAAGCAAGCCGTCTATTTTTGAAATCGTTGCACATCACGCCGTTTCAGCAGTTTTTAAACCTGCTTTTCAATATGTTGTTCGAATCTTGGCTCAAGAATATCCTGAAAAATTTGCTCGTGTGTTAAGATACAGCGACGAGATTTATGTCCTATGTGATCTGGTCCTGCAGAAATACTACTTAGGCAACTACAATGCTTCTTTATCGGAAAACTTTTATTATTTAAAGCGTGTTGACATCACTAATGGCAATGTGAAACGACTTAGTCCAAAATTACAGTATTTCTCATTGGTTGCTCTTGTAGTTTGGCCATATATCAAGTCGAAAGTTGATAAAACATACGAAGAGATACTAGACAGGATTATTCGGCGAGAAAATAATGACAGCTCCACACAAAGTGTTTTGACTCGAGTATTCGTGAGGCTTTATCCTTATATTCATTTTACGATAGAGGCCATTTCTGCTATTTACACACTTGGCTATACTTTGAAATTGTTGGATTATCATGCTCCTTTTTTTCACGCTCTTCAACTACAGCTGGTTCGAGCTAGCAGTCAAGATTTACTTGGTTTTCATCCAGCCATGCTAGGCAGTTCAAAATCTTTGTGGCAGAAATGTTTATCATTTCCTGGGTATATACTGGATAAAGGAATAAAATTTATTGCAGTAGTTATGCCTGCAGTGATATTTTTCCTACAGTTTGTCGAGTGGTGGTACTCTTCAGATCATGAGTTGACATCATCAATTGCAAATCTACCTATACCCCCACCTCCACGAATGCCAAAGGTGAGTGCCACAAATATGTGCTACCAATATATGGGTGTACCCTTTATCACTATACTTATTCTGTTGTTCAGTTTGGAATTAGCCATCATCTATTGCTTCATTTCAGATCTCAGAAAATGGATGTGGCTTGCCTCCACATTCTCTTCAATGTCCAATATGCCATAAAGTGCATTCCAACATGGCTGCTTTGGTCTCTTCAGGATTCGTCTTTTGCTATCCTTGCATACATGAGTTTATCACACAATACGGTTGCTGTCCAGTCACAAATATTCCATCCAACTTGGATCAAATAACAAGAATATATTCGTTGAAAGATTCATAAACATTATATTAAAGAAACTTTAGCGGAATTATATTGTTGAACCTTTCATTTGCCCATATTAATAAGCTATGAATTGACCTTACATGTACCATATAAAATTAGGAATTCAATTATCTTGTAGTATTTTATTTAATTGGAGTTGAGAAAAGGTCATAAAGTGTACATTGAGTAATATTGGAAAAATAAAGGGAAGAATATTTAAGTGAAGAGTTGGCTATAGTTTAGGGAAAAGGGAAACCTTTTGTGTATGGCATAGCATACAAGCTTGCTATGAATAACTTTTTGATGAAATCGTTTTGTTTATAACAGGAAAAATTGTATTGGCGAAAATGTCATCGTCTGGGTTGTGTATGTACAAAGATGAGCTTACAGAACTTAAGTAAGTCTCAGTATTTTCTTCGTACATAAATTTGTCTGATACACTGTGGCATTGCATCTTAGTGACTCCTCAGGGCTCATCATAGCTGGCTCCTGCGGTGGATATTTTGTCTTATGGAGCAGAAGAGTACTTTAAATGAAAAATATTGAGTTGATGACTTAATCTTTGTTTTTCATTAGAGAGAAATTCAATAGCAGTGAGAATCAACGTGATCCTGTGAAATACAAACACCTGATACAACAAGTCATTCTTTGCATGACAAAAGGGATAGATATGACTCCTCTATTTATGACTATAGTCAAGGTTTGTGTTAGGCGTCTCATCTTTACTTTTGCTGAGATCAGGAATAGGCTTGGTTACAAAATGCAAAGTTCAACATTGTTGGTATCAATGTTGTTCTAGGCTGCGGCAACAAAAGATCTGGTTCAGAAGAAGTTGTGCTATCACTATCTTTGTCATTATGCAAGCTCACATGCTGATCTTGCCTTGTTGACTGTAAACACCTTGAAGCGAGATGCTGAGGATACGAATTACATGGTTCGAGGGCTAGCTTTAAGAAGCATTGGATCATTAAGGTTGGTATTTACATGTTTTCAGTAATAGCATGTGGAGGAGGCTCGAGAAGGTTGTGGAGTAATAGAATTAGTTTTGGAATGTAATAATGAGTAGAACAGCACTTCTCTCTTATCCAGGTAGTGTTTAAACTATAGTGGTGTATATCGTGCTTACATGAAGAAATAAGCATTAGCGAGAAATTGATAAGGATGAGGAACAAATGAAGTGGTTTTGGGAAGTGATAAAGTCTATAGAAGCACTTGTCTCTTTGTCAGGTTTGGTTGTAGTGGTAGTCATATACTCTAGGCTTACATGAAGTATGGGTCAGCCGGAAGAAAGCTCGATAAGGTTGAGGGCAATAGAAGTAATTTCGGGAAACGAGAAAGACTGCAGAAGCACCTGTCTCTTGTCCTGACCAGCCAAGCACTGTTTTAGCTATGGTACTTTATAGTAGGCTTACATGAAGTAAACAGCTGAGGCCGAAAACTCGATAAGAGGCGACGGCAATACGTTCCAGTTTTTTTTAAAAAAAGTGAAAAAACCCACCTCGGTCCATGCATCCAGTATTACTTACAGATCTACCCCCCGGTGAAACTGCTGGATCGTTGCATGTTACGTCATGTCATGATTTCAGCACAACGAACGCTATCTTCGGTGGAATGAGTCCCGCTTTACCGTCGTCAGGGAAGCTCCGGAGGGAGACCAAGCAACAGTCCCTGGGCCGTGCAACTAGTTGCAGATTCACTTGACCTTCTTCCAAGACTTGTGATTAGCAGCCAACTCATTTCATTTCTAATTTGTCTCATAGCTTTTTATATGTACGTTATCCAGTTGACGTGTGATTGTAGTGGTGCATATGCACGCATTGCGCATGCGTAGATAAAAATTTTAAAAATTCGATTTTAAGGGTCGGAAAAATTTTTTTCAAACCGTATTTCATCTGAAATCATTATTTTGTTCCGTACTAAGGTTGTAGATAGTTTCGATCGACAGGAAAAAAACACTTTATCTTATTGAAAAATGGAAGTGTGGTTTGGTAGAATCGAACCAAGGAGCTCCTTTTCCAAAGCCGAGTTGTGTTCATTGTAAAATGAAGTATTGCTGTTATGCATGATATAAAATGAAGTATTGCGTTACGCCAAAGTTTGAACATGTTGCTATATTAAAGATATTTTCCACGGGCCATATTGGCCGCGCGGGCGGTGCGCACAGTTTTGAACATGCTCTGTTGTTGTCTGTAGGCGCTTGTCTCGCGTGCATGCCAGGAAAGTTAAAATCAATTCATTTTTCTCCGCGTGGACGCGAGATGAAAAGCAGACAACCGCCAACAGAATATGTTTAAAACTGTGCGCTACGCCCGCGCGGCCGAAACCGCTTTCGTGGAAAATGGCCTTTAAGCGTTAAAATAAAACTAAGAGAAGCGTTAAAACAAAAAGTTATATCGCTTCCTATTTTTTCGCCTTTGGGTGAGAATATATTGTCTATACGTGTGAGCATGAGAATATTTGAAAAACGTGTGTTTCACGCAAAATGCGTGAGACTTGGAAGGTCTGACTCTGCCCAGGTATATGAAATTGTCACACATTAAGCATTACTGGGTTACATTACATGTGAGCTTAAAGGCCATTTTCCATTACGGCTGTTTTGCCCGCGCAGGCGGAGCGCACGGTTTTAAACATGCTCTTGTGTTGATTGTGCACTCTTGATCTCGCGTACACGCGGAGAAAGTTGAATTACTTTTAACTTTCCTGACGTGCACGCTAGACCAAGCGCCGACAGACAACGACAGAGCATGTTCAAAAGTGTGCGCTCCGCCCGCGCGGGCAAAGCAGCCGTAGTGGAAAATAGCCTTAACAGAATTGCTCTTCCTTCTGTCTTTGTAGGCTACCCACTGTGGTTGAGTACACTAAGGATGTGATGTTTAATGGACTCAAAGATCACAGCTCTTATGTGAGAAAAGCTGCCGTTATAGGATGCTTACAACTTTACAAACTGGCTCCTGATGAGATAAATGGTTAGGGAATTGAGCATGCAGTAAATATGTTTAAAGTGGATCAGGCTTTTTGTCAAGTGACCAGAGTCTCATTTCTACGAGTAAAATCGTCTGGCATTGGGGTGGAATATTTAAGTGCATAGAGTTATTGCGGGTGCATTATGAGTTTTTGGGTTGAATCAACTATCTCGTAAACTTTTTTATATAGAGGAGAACCTCAACAAACTTCTCAATGAACGCATGACCAAAGATAAAGACTATCAGGTTTATATTTTACTTTCTGAATATTCATTGATTGAACGGAATCTTGAACCGTGTAGTATTATGCCCACAATGTTTTAGAATGCATTATCTTTTTTTACCGAATTTGATGCTCAATATGCTTCGTCTAGCTGCGCAAAATTGTGTCAAATGTACGTTTAAGTATTTTTTCAACTTGTTCAGGTTCGTCAAAACTGTATGTTTGTCTTCGAAGAAATGTTTAATAAGAAGAATTCGTCAAAGATGCACAAGTTTTTATTAAAGAGGTTAGAGGGAATGTTTTAATGTAGAAAATGAAGTAATAAATCAAAATTTCCAATTATTTTTTAAAGATTTTAAAATTGTTTTGTTGTTGGATTAAATTTGTCTTCTAGGTTACCTAAGTTTGATGAATGGGGACTCCAATTCGCATTAGAGGTCTTAATGGCGTGCCGTCCTGATAAGGAGGAAGAGATATACAAAACGCTGGTACATACTACGCTGGTAGACCAAGTCAGCAAGTTACTTGGGATGTTTAATCTGTGTAATTTTGTGTATTTTAGAACAATTTGGATGTTTGTTTAAAACATGCGAACACCAGTGTTGTGCTTGGAGCTGTGCGAGTATTCTTGTATTTTACATCTGAGCTTCCTCAGTTACAAGAAGACGTATTCAAGAGAATAAAAGGTATACCATGCATAAATTAGTAAGTGATGTTTCACAGTAGAATATCTGGTAAAGTTATCTCCGCTGTGAGTGTGGAAACTGAAATATTTAACACATTGCCTTCAACTTCAGTTCTGTACCATGGCCAGCTCTAATGCTATGGTGTTTCTTTCAGTCTTCGTGATTTGTTGTTTTTTGTTTATTGCAATAGTTCCATTGCTCACGGCGCTTACTTCAAAGTCACCTGAGATAGCGTACTCCGTTGCATGTCATATTGATGTAATCCTACATCAATGCTGTCCTGCTCTGTTTGAAGACAGTATATCATCATTTTACTGCAGGTACAAGTCGAAACAGATACGGTATTCCTGTAATCTGATGCATGCGACCTCTTGCTGTTATTTTTTTGAGAACAGAAATGATTTGGAATGTACACTGACTTAACTGTTTGTCGTTCTGTAGATATGATGATCCGTTGTATTTGAGAATAAAAAAACTTGATGTTTTGTCAAAACTGGTCACCGAATCAAATGGAAAGCAGATTTTGGATGAACTAAGGTAAGGTATGGTATTTGAAGTAATATGGTATTTTAAGTAATACTTTAAAGTTTACTGTGAAAGTAATTTGAAATAGTTTACTGGTAGGGTATCTAATAACTTACTACCATCTCTCTCTCTCCAGTTACCATAGTCGACATCGTGAAACTGCATCTTATTGTATCCACCATATTGGTATGATAGCACTTCTTCATCCATGGCTTGCTGAAATGTGTATGGAGAAGTTATTTTCATTCCTTGATTCTCGTGATGACTCTATTGTCTCCCACACTCTTGCCGCTTTAAGAGGTATGATGTAACGTTCATTTGAAAATGACTAGGCTAGGAGTGACCAAGTCTATCATAGCGCATTTGTTTATGTCTTGTTTGAGTTTCTATCCGTGGTTTTATGTTAAGTTGGTGTTTTTATTTTTCAATAGATCTCCTCTTAAAGTATGAGAAGTATTCGGATTTTGTTCCCTGTGTCAAAAAATACTTGAAGCGCCATCTTCTACCTGATGGGAAGGCCAGTGTTATTTGGATGTTGGCAGAGTTTGGCGAGGTCAGTGAATGCAGCAGAATCATTTTCTGATCATAAAAATGCATAATGATAAGGGGTCCCCCTTTACAAAAATTTTCAAAACTTGTCAGTCGTATCCCAAATCGATACATCTTTCTCTCGGACATTACTGATCAACTGATATTTTTGCACAAAAATGTCATTTCCAAATCAAAGAAACAAAGGTCGTCTTGGATCTTAAAAAGTTGTTTTGAAGTGTTCGAAAATTTTGCGATGTAGTGATAAGTTTTTTTTCTGAAGAAATTTTTTCAACTTTCAATTGTGCTCCTTATTGTTCCAATATTTCCTGGAGATCTATGAGATGTTGTCTTTTTATTCAGAGTATTCCAGAAGCTCCTTACGTGTTGGAAAGTCTTATTGAGGATATCGAAAAAGAATCTTCTCCTGTGATAAAGTTAGAACTTCTTACTGCCACAACGAAATTGTTTTTCAAGCGTCCTCCTGAGTGTCAGGCCATGTTGGGGCATTTTTTAGAGCATTGTATTGGTAAGGGATTTTTGTCGTACCCTGTTTGTCATATCAAAAAAGAATTGGTCAAAGTATGATAAAAATGTCTTAGGTCCCGTTTACACTGTCAAAGTTTTTGTGATCAAAGGGGAAATTTGGGATAGGTAAATCCTACGTTTTCAAGGATTTGCTAAAAATATTTGAGGCGACTAATACAGTGCTCAACACTGAACTACTTCACTCTGATATTTCTTACAAATTTTTCAGAACGTAGAATTGCCCTGTGAAAAATTCCTACGTTGATCACAGAAACTTTGATAGCGCAAACCGGCCTTTACTTTAATATATAATTGAACTGTAAAAGTCCTTAAGTCGTTTTAGGTCGCTTCATTCTTGAGATCTCTTCAATGGCGATATTCGTTTTTTTCATGCAGAACATGAAAACAATGTGGATATACGAGATCGAGCAATACTCTACTACCGTTTGCTTAAAGTTGATGTAAACAAGGTACAGTGCATGGTAAACGTGTTCTTGAACAGTTGTATATCTTGAACGGGTGCATAACTGTCATATAAAGGCGTTAAAGATGTTTGAATAAAGACTTCTTTATTTTTATAGGCTAAAGAGGTGATATGTTGTTCCAGAAGTGCTCAACTAATTGACCATGCAAATATTGTTATGACTGATTCAAAGAAATTCTTACTTGAGGAGTTTAATACCCTCTCTGTTGTCTACGGACAACTGTCTTCAGGAAAGCAACAAAGGCTTAGTAATGAACATGAAATGACCGCTGAAAATATTCAAGATCACAAATACAGTAGGAGAGATTCAAGGCAAGATGATTTTCTTGTAAGTGAATTTCTTTATTCGGTGTTTTTTATTTTTGTTTTTGTTATCTTTCTCAATAAGCCCTGTACAGACGAATAAGTTTTCAATAAAATTTGCAAATAAAAAGTTTCTTGTCAGGACAAGGTTTTTTTTTGTTTTCTTTTCTCGCTTCCCTTTGCTTATGGCCGGTTTACACTATCAAAGTTTCTGTGATCAAAGTAGGAATTTTTCGCAGGGAAATTCTACGTTTTGAAAAATTTGGAAGAAATATCAGAGTGAAGTAGTTAAGTGTTGAGCACTGTATTAGTTCCCTTAAATATTTTTAGCAAATCCTTAGAAAACTTCGGATTTACCTATCCGAAATTTCCACTTTGATCACAGAAACTTTGACAGTGTAAACCAGGCTTTATACTATTTGAATGATTATAGGACGAATCAATGGAGAAGCAAATTTCAGTGGTGGTGGACAAAAATTTAGTTCAAATTGACTCCACTGATATAGAAGTTGACAGCAATTCTTCGAAAGAGTTTCTGGCTCCAGTTGATCAGAATATATCTCCTACAGATGAAAGCAAATCTGTTGACATCGAAAGTATAGACCAACCACTTTTGTCTGGGAGCAGCTCTTTACTGCCCATAGACCCTAGCCCAACAGAAGATGATATTGTTGATCTGTGTGAAAGAACTGCAGCTTCAACTAAAAAGGATTTAGATGATATAGACTCGACGTTTCAGCAAAGAGAGGCAGTTTTGGATTCAGAAGATAATCAGTATTCTCTAGAAAGTGATTTATCTTTGTTAAAGTTAATTGAGGAACCTGATTTGTCACCTGACATGTTTGAAAGCTTATGGCAAAATTTACCTGAAACGTAAGAGAAGAATTTGTATAAATAGCTGCAGTCTAGTATATATGATATGGTAAAAGGGTATATTGTAGGATATAACAGAGTACATGACAGATAATTGCAAAATCATTTTTCCAGCGAATCCTACGAGATCGATCTTGATGAACTACCGAACCAGGATGAATTTCTGAAATTGTTGGCAAGTCGAAGAATATACACGATGGCTTCAACTGCTCCTGGTGCAGAACATATACGATACTTCTTCTATGCGCAGGTATAGCATAAGTACACCGCCATCAGTCTAGTTTTTCTTTATAGTGTTTAAGTCGTATTTATAGGTTCAACCTGCATGATGAAGCTAGCGAACGCAGACACTGGCTAGAGTGTCAAGACTTTAAATTTTATAAACCATATTAGCGATGATGTGTGACGATATTTAATCGTAAACTTTAATGTTTAATATTTTAGTCTGACAGCAACATTCTGTGCGAAGTAACTGTGCACAGAACTACGCTGAAACTGAACTCTTTTATCAAAATGGAGGATCCTACGAACGTTCATGCTTTCATTGAAATGTTTCAAAATTGTCTGGAGGAGGCTACGAAAACGTGATGATGGATGTATGGTCAGGTCACATGATTAAAGTAAGTATTCGTCAATAAGACGTCATTTGACACAGTAATTTATCACAATCCAGTTTATTCTCTTTTTAGGCTAATCCATAACGGTATGAACCTACAGGATTAGTGCCATTGAAGCTTTTATGTGATTCTTGTCCTCATACTTAGGTTAAAAGCAATAAGTTTACTGAATTTGATTTCTTTTAAATGCTTTCATCTTTAATCTCGTGTTTTTGAAGTGTGGTATGAGATAATAGGACAATTTTCTGATGACGTAGTCTTTTAAGATGAAGTAATCTTTTTCGCGGTGGTATAGTTTTTTCATGATGATGTAATCGGTTTCATGACGGAAATTTTTCTTGAGGAAGTTATTTCTATGATTTTAAAGACGTAACTTTTATCGACAACACGTTGTTTATTTGGGGATGAGGTCGTCGATCGATTCGTCTTTTTCCAATTTTTTCTCCATTTCAATCAACAGCTTAACGCCATCGACTACTGCTTGCACTAGTTCAACTTCTGAGAAGCCGATTCTGTCTGCATTCGAGATATCGTACACACCCCCAACACTCGCGGTGTCAACGCCTCCTGTGCCCCGTTTTTGAAGTCTGAGTTTCGTAAGAATTGTATCCAGTCTCTTTTCATCCTTTGCCAAATTTGGGATGGACACGTGGACACCAGCGCGCAATCCCGTGCCTAAGTTGGATGGACACGTGAGCACGAAGCCCAAGTGCTCGTTCCACATAAACTCGGACCCAGCTCTCTTCATCAATTCCTCGGTCTTTTGTAGACCTGCGCAGAAGCGTTCGAATACTTCTTTCATGTTTCCACCTTTCTGCATAGAGATCACCCGGATGTGGTCTTCCTCGTTCACCCATACCAAAAAGTTCTTGTCCTTATTGTGCCAGATTCCTGAACGAAACATAGAGAAGTGGGGTATATTCTTAGTTTTCAGGGGCCGGTTGTTCGTACGCCGTTTAGCTTAAACGGTGGATAAGTCAGAATTCAAAAACACTCCCATACTTCTTCTAAGCTTTTAATATCAAATGTTATGAAGTAAAACTACGGATAATTACATAATTATTGTATTCAGTTAAAAGCCTTTCAATTTCGTTGTTCAAGGAAGACATGAATACGATGTATATTTTGAACTTATACGCCGTTTAAGCTAAACAGCGTACGAACAACCGGTCCCAGTTCCAAATCTGTTGATTCATAACCTGTTTTGAGTTTTTGACAACAGTTTAAATCGAATACCTCTAGCATCAGGCCAGTCTCTAGCCATTCCAGCGCAGGTCAATAACGGTGAGACTGGTTTATCGAACAAAAAGTGATCTTCGATCAATTGGTCTTGTTCTTTTTCTGTCATCTTGCTCAAAGGATAGTATTTGCCTTTGAATTTCCCATCAAGTTGATCCAACGCATTTACTGTAATGCTTTCCACCTGGAGAGTAGTATTGTCATGACTCGTCAGTTATACTACTTGGTATTACACCGTGGAAAGATGGTTTAGATTCTTGACAAGAAATTCTTTATCCATTAATATGTTTTTTTAGTTGTTTGTTTTTTATTGTTTGTACCTTGCGTCGCTCTGCTCTGGAGCAGTGAGGTGGCAGAGAGTAACCCCGGATACTGCGTCCAGTTCTTACTCGACTTGAGAATACGTATTTAGGATCTAGATCATCTCCACCCTTCAACTTGCTTGCGTCCAAATCTGTTTTATGTTTGTCAGTTTTTTTAAAGCCGCCATGGCGTAACTCGATAACAGGATCCAGCAAATCAGCGAAGACCTCATAAGACTCTTCGTCGCCAGCTACGCAACCCACCGTCATGATAAATGGATGACCTAAACGAATAATGACAGCAATTACTGTTGCTAATTAGGCTTTTACTTGTAACGTCATATCACATTTTGAGAATAAATCGTATTAAATCATTGCTCACAATAATCACATTGTTGCTTTCTTTTTTAGTTGCTCAATTTACCTGGATTGTCCACTCCTGTTTGAATAATGCCGTCCATTGTGAAGCCGTTCTTAGTGACTTTGTCTCGCAATTTGGCATAGATTTCTTTCGTCAGAACTTTAGCCATGTAATTGTTGTGCTGGGAAAGGTCTGGAAAATCTGAATCAGCTGGGAAGTTCTTGTATGCGCTCTTGATTTCTTGATTGGCAGCCATTGTTGATGGAAAATTGGAAATTGCGAAAAAGCGCGATTGTTTGCAAGCGCACAAGTATGACTAGCGCTCACTTTGGTGATTTGCGTGGTAATTAATTTGCGCTTCTAATTGTGACATCATTTTATATAGTAGGTGTAATTAGCGTCATTAGTTTACTATTCTAATTGAGTACTTCTGACTCCGTTTCAGTGAACAATGCTAGAATTGTTTTTTATGTTTCGCCCAAGCTCTTTTAATGATTATAGATGAGGTGCAACTGGGGATTATGGGATGGTGGTCAATTTACAGTTATCATGAGAACGTTACATTAATTCTACTCAATACTCTTGTAGTAGTCTTTTGTAGTTGCAAACTTCTGAAGTTCACCACTATTTACAAATGAACTGCCCGAGTTGCGGGAAGAAAGCCCTAAGCTTATTTGCCCGCGTAATTTTGAAATTCAAAATGGCCACCTCTTTAGTGGAACGTCCTTTACCTTCTATTTCAGCAATTGTTTTCATATTTTTAACGGCTTCTTCATGTTTGTACACAATATCGAGGTATAGACCAATTTTGGACGTGCAGAATGAGACCAACAACGACAATGATACTCTTTCAAACTGGTATAAATTCTGCACATTTTGCTCTAGTTGCTCTGCTTGCTCATAATATTGATTGTTTGACCTTGACTTTGTAAATACCAGTATTACGATTTGCATTAGCTTTTATGTTTGTCTGTTTTATAGTGAGTTGAAGTTTCCTCAGAATCTGGAAGAACTGAAGAATTTGGCAAATTTGTTAAGATCCTATCAAGAACAGAAACCACTTTACGTATTCCTCCTATTCTGCAGCGCTTATCTTTACAAGCAAACATTTGCCATCCCTGGCTCCGTGTTTTTGGTTCGTATATGCCACGGTTACCAGCTAAGGCAGAAAGAAGCATTTTCAGTTGAACTTCCAACGGACAGCTTCACTGTTGACCATTGGAAACTATCCAGAACCACTGCATGACTTAAACCCTGTAGCACAAAATACAGATCCCATACAGAAGGGTCACTTACGTCAGAAGCTTTGAAGTTTCTGTGCTCACGCATGTCGCATTACGCATGTTGACCGCCATTTTCCTAGCCTGTCTGACATTTTCTGGCCAATAAACGTGCTGTACTGTCTCGCTGCTCCACCTTCTGGCAAGGAGACTTCATATTTGCATAAAAAAATGAGCACATGTTGCACCACTGAGTGGCCATTCTGTTTCCAATCTTTATATTGTGCCTGTAGCTAGGCAAATACTAGCGAACAGGAGACCCTTGCATCTTAATGGGCTAACAGTTCTGTATATCACTGACAGACACTATTTAAATACCTACAATAGCTAGTTTAACAGCTTATCAGTTTTAAAATATTTCTTGTTTCTTTCCTCAGAACTTGTTGGCAGGTGCCCTGTATGGTATCAAGGTTGGCTTGCCATGTGCTTGTGTTTTGACAGCAGCCGGTGCCTCGTGTTGTTTTCTTATTTCAAGACATCTGGGGAGACCTGTGTTGCTTCATTATTTTCCTGAAAAACTTCAACTTTTACAAAACAAGGTTAGTTTGTAAACATTGCCACAAGTCAAAATTCAAAACTTGTGCATTGGTTTTTACAAAATAAAAAACATTATCATGGCCTTGCTTTGTGTTATCCACCTGTTCTGCTTTGGCAGAAAATACAAACCTTGGCCTTGATAGTTTGTGTTATTCTCATCCTCATTCAATAATTGTTTATTTTACTTTCCTTTAATTTTCCAGATCAAGGAAAACAATGAGAATCTTTTTGGATATCTATTATTCTTGCGTTTCTTCCCAATGAGTCCAAACTGGTTTCTCAATATGGCATCTCCCGTACTGGATGTTCCATTGAAATTGTTTTTCCCTTCTGTTTTAATTGGTAAGTGTTTTAGAGCATGTTGTTCGTGTTTCATATATCTGTTGCTGAGAAGTAGTTACTGCATGCCTTTGTACTTGGGAGAATTTTTATTTTAAATGCTTCAAGCTTCATTGTGTTCTATGCCATGTTTCACCAACTTGCTGCTGTTACAAACTGTGTGTAAGAATTTAATATGGTAATTTTTCTAACCAGGTCTGCTACCATATAACTATATCTGTGTGCAGACTGGATGTCTGCTAAGTGAACTAAGCTCTTTAGATGAACTTTTAACAATGAATGTTGTGATAAAAATGATTGGCATTGCTGCAGTTTCGTTGATCCCAGGCATGATCATAAAACGAATGAATAAGAAAGCAAGCAAGAAAAAACAATAAGCGCAGAGTAGCATAAGTAGTATAACAATACAAATTATGGAGATGACAAGTTTAATGTGTACGAATAAGTGGACACTTTGTTTCCCTATAAATCAATGTTTACAATAAAAATAAGAATTGTCCCTCAAAATACAACTTCATTTTAAACTTTAACAAATGCGAGATAAAATAAGATTTACTTTGTGTTGTAAAATGTGCCCTGCATTAGAAATTTGTTGATATTTGTCATTTCAAAAATTACTTTCTAAAACCATACTTCTTAATCATGTTAGCTTATCGCAATTGTGTGACCTTGGAAATAGAAGCTGTTGTGGTAAATGTAAATTGTTGGGTTTAAAAAACCTGTGAGGTATTAGTTTTTGAACCATGCAAAACACAGCACAACAGCAAACTAATGCTACCCACGAACAGAATGTACTGTTAAAGTACCGCAATTTGCCACGTCATGACTTAGATTGTCTTAGTAATACCAAACGATGCTGCACCTCCTAGCCCCAGGCCAAGTGCTAAGAAATATGCCATCATAGTACCAGCTGTTTCAGCATACTTACTGTCTACCAATCTGCAAAGAACATTGGGAGTTATATACTGCTGATAAGTTGAGCAGAAAATATATAGGAGATTATTAAAGGTACACAGTTGTACAAAGACTTAATGGCATTTCTGGTCGAAACCATTCATCAGGAAGAATATCATGAACATTTAAACTTACTTTGGTCCATACATCATACAAAGACTGCCCAAGTAGCCATTGCTGACAGAGAAAAATGTATTGAATAAGATTGGCCAGTAATCATCATCAAACAACACTGGAGAGTTCCTCTTGCTTGGATGGTAGTTACAGAAGGCAAACAATGGCAAAAAAGATATTCTTAAAAGACAACAGCCAAGCAGCCAATAACCATCTTTTCCAGGCTGGAAATGGAAGCAAACAGTTATCATTCTGTGAGTGTTTAAGTTCACAATGAGCATATATCTACTGACAGTCCTGGGCCCAGACAATATGGAATGATACTGTACCTTTTGAAAAAAACCTGCCAGTACTCTTCCAAGAAAATCACCAGTATTGAATAGTAGGAAACATACAACAGGAGTGAAGAATTTACCTAAATAATATTTGAAGCCAATACTTATAGGCTACTCTAGTTTGCTCAAACACTTGATAAAAAGACAACTTTTTCTGAAGATTGTTCAACAAAAAATGGTTGGGCATGTTGTCTTCAAATGGCTACTCTCATTTTTTCTTGTAGTAACATTTGACCAAGAAAATATGACCTTTATTGGACCTCAAAGAAGGCAAAATACTTCATTGTTTCATCAAGAGGAGCACGCTAATCCTGTTGCCTACCTGTCCATTCTGACCCATTGTCTTCATTCACAGATTTGATACCAGAAACAACAGCAGGAAACGCAGCTAACGTCACCATGAAGACTATTAATACTGCCAAAGCAAGTCTCCAAATCTGCAACATAAATGTCATTCTTCAAAGTTTCAGCCAAAATTCACACAAGCAAATCTAAATATGGGGGTAGTGTTACCTTTTTCATAATAAAAGCAAATGGAGGCATTGTTTTCTGAACTTTTATTTGATACTCTGGCAAATCTTTTTCACCAACATGACCACTGAGTACTACAAAACACCATGTGGATAGTTTAATAGTAATACAACAGATCTAAACTAAACTTTTTTAGAGCTTGCTAGAATTCAGTAGAGTCAAATCAACATACTTGGTTTTTTATGGTCATCTGTTTGAATGGCTGATTGACCTTCAAGTAATATCGGTTGAAATTTTAGTGGAGATTGATCAAAAACAACTTTACATAGTGATATAAGACCTAATAGAAATATGGCTGAATATGGTGAACAGCAGAGACTTGAAAATAGTGTATCTATATTAAGAGTCTTGATCCTACCTGGAACATGCACTTGTTCTCTGTGACCCTCTAGAAAGTGCTGCGAGAATTTCTAAACAGAGAACAATGGGCCTTATCACTGCAGAGTACTAAAGTGGTGCTTGAAATGTAGCCTGTTAAACTGGCACTTACAATTCTGTATAAACCGAGATAAGATACAATACAAGCAATCAACACAATAACTGCTGTCAAGAAATACCAGAACGCACTCTGAAGAGCATTGGAAGTACCTAATATTGAAGAAAATTTATTGTAAAGTTAAATGGTTAAATATCTGTAATGATTGTGGCAGCAGTAAACTTGTAAAAGCAGTACCTATTTTAGACCCAATATCAGCAATGCAAGCAAAGATACCACCAATGCCTTGGCCAGTCATCAATGCTTGAGTATACCTGGGAGGCATCATTCCAGACAGACCAAACAACCCTCCTTGATACACAGCACAAAATACTAAACAACAGAAAATATACTCATCTCAGATACCAACTTGTATTTGATGACAATGTTGCAGTGCAACCACTGGTGCTACAAATCATTATTTTGTAACACTCACCATTTATTAGACCAATAGTTATAAGAGTAATAGCAAAAAACCAGCCTTTCCCTGCAGAAAATGTGTTAATACACTTGAAATGAAATTTACAAAAAATTTTTAACAGCAAAATGCATAGCATACTTGATATATGTTATGCTAGCAAATGTAGCTTTACTCACATTCTCTTGTATCGACTTTAACTAACGATGCTGTTACCACAAATATGGCCGTCATAAAGATAAGAGGTAAAACAATGCGAATCTTAAGTGGAACTCTATAATAGAAGTTATTATGAGTGAAGTTTAAGTATGACTAATTGCCACTTGATGGATGATTTTCAAACTTGATCTCATATTGACTGACATACTTGTGTTTAAACATTGTATTCAAGAAGAATGCAACAAGATTGGGTCCAAATGCTGCCAACGCAAAGTAGTTCTCAAAGTCATGCTGATAAGAAGTGTCCTTGAGTTTGGTCGAGAAGTACTAAAGACAAATGATCAAAGGTATTTAGAAAGTAAATGGGATGCCTTGCAACAAGACGTGCAAAAACTCAGTTTTGGAGTATCCTGTACCGCATGAGCAGTTATGAAGAAATTCCACGGTAAAAGTGTCCCAATGCCTTGCAATACAATGATGAAATAGACCAGATTGAATCTAGAGGAAAATTTTTTAAACAGAGTTTGTCACAAGCTCAGAAAGCTGATGAACTTTCAATATAGCCAGGCTAGCTAAGTTATTCTTCAACCTATAATGGAATACGTGGTTAACAAAAAGCAAGTCAAGGACAACAGAAAGCTACAAGTACAGCCAATGGATTACTTACTTGTCTTGAATTTTGTATGACCCGGGTATGTCTTCTTTGAACTTTGTGCCTTTGCTTGTTACGACAATTGTTACAACCGGCCTGTTTTACAGTTTTGGCAAGTTTGTTGTGAATTTTGCTCAAAATCACAGCCTTAAACATACCCCTTTTTCATGCTGAGCTGTTTCGGGATTTGAAGCAATGATTTAGGGCTACATGGTATTTGCATTAATTGAAAAAAAAGTGGAATATATAGTAGATGAAGGCAGCCTGAGTAGTTGCAAAAATGCAACTAACGCATATTACGCTTTCTGCCAGGAATTAGACTTGAAGTTTTGCGGTGCTGGTGCAATGCTCTGAGTTCTGAGCTAAAGTCAGATGCAGAAAGCTACTCAGAGATTTATCTAGTGGTTTGATTGCTCTCTTTGATTTTTGGTTGATTAAGTGTAGTTGGAGATCTTTTCATCAAAAGATCAACTAAGTGGTTTGAGGTTATCAACTTTGGCCAAAATGAAATTTGCTCCAATTATTGGGTTCATATGTATCATACTAACATATACAGTAACTGATTTGATCTGCCAGGCAATTATGGTAATTTTGAACCAAGGTGAGCTGCACATTTGTTATTTGGTAGGTCTAAAGAAAAACATTTTCTCAGCTACACAATACATGTATATTCAAAGAGTTGCAACTCTTGAGTCTAAGCAACTATTATGAATGTACCAACTTCAGAAAACTCTACTACAACAACCTTCATGTTGTCTCTCACGTGTTGAATAAGAAACCCTTGATATCTGACACCACAGAAAAATTTCATCGGCAGACATATGATTCCAATAAATTTTAGTTTAAAAAACTCACAAAGCAAGAATTCAAGCATATCTAAGAAAGTTAGCTATGACTGAATTATGTTTGCAGGATTTTGAGTATACACCAAAAACTAATGACGAGCTCATGATTTCCTCCGCTCTTGTGACCTTCCCATGCAATTCAAGATAATATCTTGTACATCACTTAGTGTTAGTATGTTCATGTTACCAAGAGACAAGAGGTTACTTTACTACAGGTATGCATAATTAGTGTAGAAATTGAAGCTATAAATTTTACAAAAGAAAACTCTACAGATTTAGGCTATATAGTTTAATATAATACAATATCACAGAAGAAGTTTGTGTCAGGGCTGTGGAGGCGGAAATGGTGTATCTTTTTGCACGTTCAAGGTCACCTTGTCAAAGCATACAGTCAGTCAAGGTCTACTCTAATCTTTTCAGGTGGTTACTTTTTCCTAACAGAGTATTTAAGCATACTATACAGGGCATGTACTCCAGCGCGTTTCCCCCCTCCAATATGCTTGCTAACACAAGAGTAAAAACTAAGTTCATAAAAAGATGCATAACTCATAATAAAAAAATGGCATGACAGGTGCTGAACAGGCGTGCTCCATTTTGCATGAAAAGTTATAAAAACAACGGAGCAATATAAAAATTCGAGATCAACGAAAGCGAAGTTGCCAAAAGGCGCGTTCTAAAATGCTAAGCTGGCTAAACTAGTAAAACGAAAATCGCACCAAATATGCCGGCGTTTTTTCGATACATTTGACAGTCTATAAGTGACGGGAATAAATTTGGGGAAACAAATTTTTATTGCCCACACAGCTCAGCAGAAAATGGAATAAATTTTCAGCTTGGAAAAACCTAAAAGCCAAAACTTCGCAGTACATTACCTGTCTTGAGGAGGCTTTACTCGGCCATCGATAAGCCCCTGTGCACTTTCGTCACGGCCGTCCATGTCCAAGCGAAGCGAAGCTGACAGATCGGTTGCAACACAAACAGTATGAAATTTCAGTAGCCGCGGCAATCTGCTTTGATGTTCTTTGCCAAAATATTTTTGGCCAATCGACTGTCCAGGGGTATCCTCCGCATCCGCTCAAGCTCACGCTGGGACGAAAACCGTAAGCACTTTTCTCGTAAAGTAGAATTTCCGATATCACGTTTCCCCCCAACGAAGTATGTCAAGGTAAAATCTCGTAGGTAGGAATGATATTCCCAGAACAGATCCCCGATAGTATACGTTTCTCCGACGAATAATCTCCAGGTACAAACTTCGTAGTACAAATCTGTGATGTATCCGATAGTGTACAAATCCCCGGTTGGCAAGGTCAAATTTAGAACAATATTCTTGACTTAAAATTTCAAATTTTCCTAGAAAATCGATGTGATACTCTTGAAAATGATGGAATTCGTCGCGTAGAATGTAGAATTTAAGCTGCGTCGATGTGCGCTGGTAAGTATAACAAGTTGCTTTCGTAAAACTTGTTAGAAGTGAAGTATAGTTGTACCGCGTCGTGTTCCAGGCAGACAGACAAAAATGTAGCTTCTTTTAATAAATGTTCCCAACTAAATTCCTCAGAGAAAGCTTTTATTTCTTGTTGCTAAATACATCACGAGATAGTGCTTATCCCTGCACAGCAAGGATGTAGGCACAGATGAGTTGAGTTAGTGAAACAATACAAATTTGTCTAGACACTGCACAACGAACTATTACAATGCCTAAATGCCTAGGGTATGTGTCCAGGGATCATTTTCCGGCCATGGAATTCTTAAAGTGATTAAAACTTTAGCCCAGTGTAACTCATCCTGAGATTTTTGTGTATGGTGCTGGTCGGGATCCATGATCAATTAGAAGCTATATTGCAAAGAAAATGTCATAGTTGCCAAAAACATGAATAAACTTTTAATCAATAAGACAGGAACAGCAATCATACAAGCAGCTCTAGCTTTTAGTTGTCTTCAGTCAATTGTGGAAGCAATCTTGTGTCTTTGTAAATATTCACCATCCAAATCGACTTGTTCTAATTATAATTCAATGTGAAGTTACTATAAAAATATTGACAATGAACTTGCTCATTGAAGCAAATAAAAAGAGGACGTTAGTGACACTTGCATATAATTCATTAGCACAGATTCATATTATGTACAAAAATATTGTGTCTTGTATGAGCAGAATATTGCGAAGTCAGTTCTGTCATTTAAGTGCAACTAGTCCACTGGTTCACAAATTAAGGGAGCAACATATTCTGAATGTCGCTGACCAAAATGCCATCCAGGTGCTCTTCTTTTGTTGATGTAAACCTGCAAGAAATTTATTACTGGATTGTAAAAAGTGTTTAGTTATGCATTTAGACAAGAAGTGTGCTAATATGAGGGGACTTCACAAGAGTTATGGTAGAGGTATAACCAAGGTTACCTTTTCAGGTGAATGCGCTCCAGGCCCTGGTTTCTGGGTGCTATCACCTGGCATTACGTTGCGACCAGTCATAGAGTATGCTGGGAGTCTAGTCTTATTTGAGTTTGGATCAGAAACACGATAAGTACCAGGCCCTGGTGTCTGGAAGAAAAATTGAAAGAATGGCAGGTGAATTGTTAGTAAAGTTTGTGATTATGATTGATTATCAATAATAGTGATTATGATATATGAGAGTGATAATTGTAAAATAGTGTCTTGTTTATTGTTGTACTTTTGTAAATGAATGTTTGGTCGATTGTATTCAAAATTTACTTTCTTTTTTTTTTTGAGATATTTTGCTTTCAAATGGATGATAGAAATGTCTCTTTCACCTTCTGTAGATCCTCATGGAATCCTCCAATTTTACTTCTTCCAACCAAGCTATAGGATGGTGCTGATTTCTTGCCAACAGCTTTTGGACCAAGGATCACTGGTAGGTTGTACAAATTTGGCCCAGGGGTTGTGTCTTTTTTTCCAATTCTGGTCCTTGACCCAAATGAATAGCATGGGGGATATTTGTGATAGGGGTACTGTTTTTTCTCTGGTGAGTATGTACCTTAAAATATTTTGTGAATTAATGACTGTCCTGTCATGGAAAACGCATTTGTCATACGCATAAGCAGTGGACTCATGAGGAAAAGTTTCAAGAAAACGGTTTCTTCAAGTCTAGATACTCTGTGTTCTTTACTGTTTGTGTGAAGTCTATAATAAATCCGGCTGCGTCAAACACAAGTATGAATGCAACTTTTTAATCGGATTTTGCAGTTTTTGAATAACTAGGACAAATTATCGTTCAAATGTACATTTTGAACTTCATTACTTTATCGCTCCACAGTGAGAAACTGCAGTGAAATAAAATCTTTGATATATTTATAACAGGTAGAAGTTTGTGAGTAAAATCTGGGTTCTTTACAACCAATTTGGAATGTTGATTAGCAATCAAGTTAAGCCTGAGGTTATTATAAGCTCCTTGACGACCAAATCGTGGCAAAAAGTAAACAAATGTCAAAATCTGAGTCGAAAATTGTCCTTTTTCTATACAACATATCTAGCTACATTTTAAAAGTATTTGAAATAAAAACGTAAGATATTATTAGTAAATATCTCGACTATTTAACACCAAAAGCTTTAGTCTAAAATTTCGCGGAAAACCACCCAAGTTCTCGCGCGTTTTTTGTGATGTAATTATAGTACTAAAACAAAACGTGTAACTCTAACAAATTGTTAATAAGACACGATTTTCGTTCTTAACAGAATGTATACCTGTAACTCTTATAAATTGGAGACTATATCTTTATACAATAGAAAGGTTCATATCATTGTATATACCTGGCGCTGGTGTTTGAAAGGCTCCAGCGGACTTGGTTCGTCCTGCCAGGGAGTACCGAGGTGTTCCATCCATGCCTATTCGTGTTACTTTTGCGGACACCAAATAAGCCGGTCCAGGACTCTCAGGACCTTGGTCCAATTTGGATGACTTGAGCCCAAAACTGTAGCCAGGAGCTTTATTCTTGGTCGGGTCGTGAAGTTTATAGCCAGTGCTCCCAGGCAATAAGTATCGCGCTGGACCTGGTCCACGGAACATTGCGCCGATTTGAGGCCGTTTAGCCATCTCTGAAGACATTGTAGTACAGTTTTGTACCACTGTTTACACTGTAAGACCTTGTTACACTTTGCCTGAAATTACCACTACTTTTTACTCAAAATTTCGCTCAGTTTATTCAGTTTTATTCTGGTAGTGTCGTCAATGACCGCTTCTGTAAATTGATACCACAAACGCGCTGGTTAGTATTAAACCTTGACGGCATAATTATTCCCATCTTAATGAGGTCTATAAAACATACTGTATTTGCACTAATGTACAAAAAGAATATGCAAAACAAGGCGGTGGTGTTAAACCATGCTTAATTGAAATTAAAGAAAAAGTTATCACGAACGCTTTATAAAAGACATTATATTGAATATATAAAGTAGACTGACAAGCTAGGTGATAAGTAAATAGGAATATGTTTAAAATGTAATGTACATTATTGAATTCTTAGGTAACTTTGCAAACTCATGCAAGTGTAATTAATCCTTGAAATGCTCTGAGTGAATTATCAGCTTTCAGAGTGTAAAGTTAAAGCATTGTTCTAGTGTTTTCTTCCTGTGTTCCGTTGACTTTTCTGCAGTATGTTTAGAAACTTGCCTCTTGTCATTTCTCTTGCTATGACATGGAAGAAAAGTATAGTACAGTGAATTAAACTTGACGACAAACTTATAATAGAAAGACCCCTCAAAGATGAAAAAAATTATCTGATGTTGTACTGATACCTTCTTCTAATCCAAGTTGATAAGCCAAATTTTGAAGACCTCTGACTTTTTCCATAAGTTGTGCAGTTGTTAAGCTACCAAATTCTGTAGGAAAAAATAGCAATTTAATTCATTCTGTTCAATTGTATTGCATTTGTGGACTCTTTGGTTTTATTCAAACCTTGTAGTAAGTCCATATCATCATCCTCTAATCCCATGGATAGTTTCGTCTGACCAGAAGATCCTGGATGAGGCTGGAAAGTGAGAAAGTAAATGTGAGCAACTGACTGAGTAACAGTTGTGTAGACAGTAGCTGTAAGAAAGCAGTAGCTTGTGTAACAGGAAAGTGCCAAATATCTTAGGTACTTACACTTGATCGTAATTCTGCAAAGTCTGAAACACCAGGCACTGGAAATATATATAAAATAAAATATGTTCACAAGAACGGCAATTTACATATATGTTGTGAACTTTTGATATATCTTAAGAGAAAAACATTTTGTATTTAAACTTACTCTGGTCTGGCCATAAATCTGGAGAAGTGCGATCAAGTCTTTCAAAGCTTAGTAAGCCTTGTAACGATGGATCTAATTCTAGAAAACAACAAAATTTTTTAGCGCAAAACTTTCAAACACATTCACGTATTTTTAAAAATTTTTGAGAGTTTGTAGGCGATAACTAGACATTTAATGCAACTGACCCGAACTAGGTGAAGTCATATTTCTTGCCATGTTTTCGTTTCAAATACATAAGCTATTGATTTACAACAAAAAGTAAAACTAAATTTGTGTTTTTAAACTTCACTCCTTGAAAGCCGCCATCTTGGATGGATTTTATGTGAAACACTGATCTCATAACAATTACTGACACTGGACCGAGTTGAATATTGTAAAATTTGAGCAGGGTTTTGGCCAATCAAAAGCACTCAGGTTTGACCAATCACTGTGTTGCTTTGCTGAAACTAACCAATAAGAAGCTTGCTGTTAGCACGTAAAAGCATACGATAAAAAGTGAAGTTAGCTTATGCGAAATTAAAGAGCGTCTCTCATTACGTTCTGTGGCTGTGGAAAGGATTTTGCAAATGCTACTGTACAACTGCTATTTGATTTTAGACTAAATAAACTACGATAATAACTAAACCAAGAAGCCCTGGACACGAATCACACGACAAGTTGCCTCTAGTAATCTCGGTCCTAGTTCCCTGTTGTGTTAATTTACCGCAACTAGGTCTCTGTTGTGTACAGCAGGTGTTTTGATCAAAGCATGTAAACTTTGCATGTGCAAATGTCTTGAATCTGTCTGCATAATTTCTTTGCACATAGCAAAAGCGGTAGACTAGAAACAACAATAATTTTACTTTGAAATCTGCGTATAGAATCGCATAACTGCTGGGGACTCGCTTTCCCTTTATACCTGGATACAATATGCCGTGTTTGAATTATATTTGACTTGAGACAGCAAAAATTTGATTCTCAAATTTTGAACTCCGCACCTTATTACTATACGATGACTTTGTATTTGCAAAAGGTGTGATTGTCTATATATTGTTCTTGAGGGCTGAGCTTTACCACTCTGCATAATAACTTGTCGGTATACGTCTGCTCTAAGAAACTTTCCAATGTAACAATGAAAGCTTATTTTGCACGAAGATTACGCCAGGAGCGTCCGTACCGTCCCAGGGAAAAGGCTCGGAGTGATTTAAAACTTAATAATAAAGACAATCCGTCAAAGGCTATTAAGGAAACAGTTTCATTGTCGTTGGATGAACTTGTTTCATTGAATACGGCACAAAAGCAGCGGGCTTTGAACACATTGGGAGTAGAGAAACCAGCTCGTCAAGAGAACAGCGCTGCTCGTGTAAGAAAGGCTGTTGTTTCCAAGAATCTTCCTTTTCGATATATGATATTATGAAGTTTCTCGAATATTCCTTTCTCGTAGTCGAGGCTAATTTAGTCGTCACTGAGACAACTGTTTTGATCCAATGGTGCAATATATGCATTCGTCTGATTACAATTTAGCCTCTCTTCACGCGCTTTGCAGGTTTCTTGAGAAATTTAGCTTCCTAATAACATTCTTGCATCAAATTGCTGACATGGAGATGAGAAGTCATTGATATTAAATAGAGTTGGTCGTTGTCTTTGAAGTATGATGGCAATTTAGTGTCGTGTTGACGTTAATTGGTCATTTTCCCTGATATACGCTACAAATTGACTTTAGCTTAATCGTTCGCTGACGTCTGATTGTAAGTAATGTTAATTTTTCTAATTGTAGTCGCAAGGGAATGATTTGAAAGTTGACGCCACGACAGAGCAGTCGATTGCAGGTAAAATGCAGAATATATTCTTATTTATGATGAACAATGGTTTGAATGATTTGCGATCTTCATTTGTTGTCATGGTTTTAATTCTGTATTATCCTAAGTATTTTCTTGTGTTTTTCCAAGCCCTTTGTCCGTTTGTGTCGACTCAACGTCGTATTTGTAGGTATAACTATACAAAGTCGCGAGAAAAAATACGAATCGTTAAGTATACAAAAATAATTTAACAAACATAACGGTTCCTTCTTTGTGCCGAGTCATACAATCTCGTACTTTGCCTTTGACAAGTTAGCCCTTGTGGGTTAGGAACAAGTTAAGTTGACTATAGTTTCTTAGCATGTACAATGAGTTTTGCTCGTGAACATAACAAGTTCTCATTGTCTTGCCTGTGGTTAAAATGTATGAATATCTTCACGTACTTGAATGGAACAAGAATGGAAGTATAAAGAATTGTAAGCAATATCTTGCTGTGTCGACTTGCTTTAAACTGTGTTGCATCTGAAAGGTTATTCATCTTAGCATTTTAAAAAAACCTTATTCTGTCGAGTTGCTTCTTTTCAACGGCGTCCGTCAGCTGTGATATCTATTCATAATGCCATTCATGTGCATATCAATAATGTCGAACGATTGCTTCGTGTATCTTAAATTTTAAAAAGTTTCCAAGTCAAAATTCTTAATCGGATTTTCTATATGGATAATATATAGTCGAATACATAATATCACTCTTGGCATTTTTATCCTATAAATATTGAGCTCACTACAGATATTTTAGGTAATAAACAGTTAACATGCATTGTTGAAGATATAAATTTTATTCACTACCTAAGCAAGCTGCAATGCATAAAAAATGTATAGCAGGTGTTCTAGTGATAATCGTATAAACTATTAATGTTTTCTTTCTTCTTGCTATAATTCTGAGCTTTGAAATCTTAGGGCTTTTATTGGACTGAAAATAATATTTTTACGAGATGTGAGCTTTCAGAGTAGTCTCGATGTTATGAGAAAGGATGGGCGAAGAGGTTGACTGTTACGAATCATTTTAAGAAAGTTCAAATATGTTTTTTGCTTTAAACATTATAAGTCCTTTGCATAATTTATCCTTAAATCCTTCTTACATCTTCAGTGTCCTAAATTGCTCTTGTTACGAAGTACAGGATCTTTCAAATGTCACAAGTTACTAGTCACTATTCTCAGCTTTATCACACACAGTGACACAGAATTACAATTAGATCTATTGGAAGTGGAAAGTTGGTTTGCCTGTCATTCGCAGGCGAAAACTGACTCATGCAAAAAGTAAACTAGGAACTGATTACAAGACTTGCTGAGTCGTGCATTTTTTCCAGGAATTCTACTGACGTCCGTCAAATCAAATGACTACACATTCAGGCCCTTTTACATTATACCAGATTGCTATCGGAGCGGCTCAAATTTTGCAACTATCAATGCTCTATAAAGATATTCAATGGTAATGACACAAAGAAATATACAAAATCTGTCCGCCTAGTGAATATTTGCTGGCAATCATTGATCTTTAACAGTAAACGAAGATATCGTGACGAGTATACGGTATAGTGTAAACGGGGCCTCCAAGTTAATCTTCTACTTTTGCATGAATTGCATCTATATATATGGAATTGACGTGCGTGTCTTTCTTTTATGTGTGAAAAGTATTTACTGGTATAAGGGGGCATTAATAAAATACCGATATGTTTTGTAGCGTTGTTTATATTCTACAAATTTTGCGCACTGGAGTGCTTCTTTTGACTTTGAAATGACATGAGACTTGAACATTTTCATCGTTGCTAAACATGTGTTGAAGTTTTGTTTTGTCTTAAAATTTTTAATCCAATATATTTTTGGTCCTGTATATAATTATAGTAGCAGGCATCGTTTAAGAGAACAGCTGTCGCATTTTATATGGCATCGACTTTTTGAGCAATTATCATATTGAAAATCATTTGCTATATAGCTATATAGATATTGAAAAGTTAAGAAATATGACAGGAAGTTTTATTGGAATTACGCTGTCCAAATTTATGTTTTCATAAAATGTTTTTTCACAATCTAAATTACGATTGAATTGAAGTACATATGGCAATTTATTAAGCTGTATTTTCTCCATTTTTGTCTAGAATACACGTCTGTTGTTGAAGAAGCAGTCAGTATGAATAGGAGTAACAATAATGAAGCATTTGGTGAGTGTGTAACTAGTTTAAGTAGTAAATTTGACGACTTCCGCCTATCCTAGGGCCCAAGGCTACTTCTTTAGATTTTCGCTTAGTGTCCTAGTGTTGCATGGTGATACCCATTACAAACTTTCGACTCTAGTTGGAACCCTTTTGCTATTTTTTGCCCTTATCAATTTTCTTACGTTCAACTTTAAGTTCGCAATGTTTATCATTGAAAAATCTACTGTTTGTCGGCTTCTAAAAGCTTGTATATTGAGTATAGACGTAGTTTAATTGTCCATTTTCTCTGAGCACAGGAGAAGGACCCATATGCACTGACCATCGTAAAACCCTGTTAGGAGCGTTTAAATGAGCAAAGAGCTAGCAGGAGCTGCTGTACTATGATTTTTTTCGTATATACACCATCAATAAATTGTAATGTTCCATATTGATCCTCAGGGCGAAAGTTTTTGAGTCTTTTTACGAAAATCATCAATAATTTATTGTGCGTGCTGACAGCTTTTTGTTTGCAAATTCTCCTTTAGTATTTATTTATATTTGGTTTTTAATATCGCTTGTTCACCGAGTGAAACCACAACAATTTCGGTATCAAGAAACATGAAAACGAATTAGTATTCTCTGGTTGGAAATACATGCGTTTAATCTGAGCGGATTGATCCACTTCGACGCGAATTTGAAAGCTTGATGGCATTTCATTGAATGTAAGACTTTCGTAAAAAATGTTTGAGAAGGATACTTGCATAGTGTAATATGCAAGAAGAAGACGGCGATTTCTAAAAGAATGGTCAAAAGTGGGCATTCGACCAACAAATGGAAAATGCTCAGGGGGAAAGTAATTGTGAAATGACGACGTTAATAAACCGACGAAGTTACAACGCTCCTATGAGATCTGAAAACTTTATTAACTTACTCGACGGTTGCCGGAACAAACGATCAAGTTTAGAAGAGAATATTATATCGTGTGATGTGGTTTTCAGTAAGGAGCAATCTCCGTTGCATGCTAATGAGGATTGCGTTTGTCTTCCGTCAAAACAAGTGCTTGAGCAAGGTGCAGGCAAAGTGGTATGCTTAAAGCCTTCTTTGTCTAACAATATGTCCGTGGATATCGCTAGTCAAAGTGAATTTGCGTCTCAGACTTTGAAACCGTTCTCGATGCAAAATATAGATTGGCTATCGTTTGATGATTCGTGTAGGAATACGAGATATAAGCTAAAAGAAATAAGTCCTGGTTGTCTGCCAACTAAAATGGGACGGACGAAGAAGCTTCAAAAAAAAAGTAGAGAGAAATTTGATCAAACGAACAACAACGATGAAGATGAAAACAAAGTGACACGAAAATCGTTCATCGACTCCGTTATAAAATTCGCGAAGTTTGGTCGAAAGAAGAAACAAGATTCGAATGTGGACGCTCAGGAAACGAGCAATGATTCAAATTGTGGTACTGAATCCTCGAAAGGCGAAGATAGCTCGTCGAATCAAGAAGAGAGTGAATTCATTTTCGGAGGCGTTCGTGTGTTTTTGGATGAAAATGGAGATTTTATTCAAGTAGATGATTGTGATGCAGAAACTGGATCGACGTATTCCGACGAGGAGTCGGAGGATAACGGTCCTAGCCGACGTAATAGAACAAAATTTGAAAGTTTAGATAGTCTGAACTTAGGTTACTCCGGCTCATTCGTTCTAGAGTAATGTCATGGTTTGTTTCCTGAGATCTAAATTATAAAAGTGCTGGTGATATGTGATGCCAGTCTCATTAAATATCATTGATTTGAGTAAGTTCAAATTTGCATGAGATGATGAGACAAGGCTAGTTTGCCATGTGGCTATAGAGTAATTTGAAGTACCATGAACTAGCACGATTTAGACGATATATAGTCCGGACAGAATAACAAGATAACTCTCTATTAATGAAGAAAATGAAGATATTCCTGTTTTCCAATCATAGCATTGCTTTAATGACAGCCATTGGAGACATGGGGCCGGTTGTTCGTACGCCGTTTAGCTTAAACGGTGGATAGGTCATATTTCAAAAACACTCCCACTCTTCTTCCAAGCATTTAAAATTAAATCTTATTTAATAAAACTACAGGTGAATACATAATTATTTTATTCATTCAATATACTTTCAATTTCGTTGTTCAAGGAGGACATAAATACGATGTATATTTTGAACTTATACGCCGTTTAAGCTAAACGCCGTACGAACAACCGGCCCATGGTTTGGTTATATGGCCAACAACTTTGTTCACTTTTTTGACCATATTCATGTGAACTTAAGTATGGTAAAGAGAATGTTTTCTGGTTCTTTGAAGTATTCGTCTAATATCATTTTTGCGCAGTGAAAACGTTTCAGTTTGAAATGACAGCTTATCATACGGGACTTTCATTTTGACATGTTTCATTGGTACTCCTTTGCATAAAAACTCTTATTTGAAAGCAGCTGTTCATCATCGAATAGTCAGCTACAATAAAGAAATGTCCAATAATTTGCAATGAAAATGCGAAGTTTGCACTAGATTAGACCTTATTGAAGAAATTAGTCACCGTTTGATGACGTCATCCATTCTGGTTTGCTTCACTTAAAATGTACTCTTTCAATTGGCTTGTTCTCATCTTCTTCAAATAAAATATCAATTCGTGTTCCTTAAATAGTTCCTGCGTTCGTTCGCGGTTGCTAGCCTCGGATTGAATCAATTGATCCGTACTTAATAAGTCAAATAGCCTTGTATTTGTTATATCCCAGCAAATCAGTGGTTTTAGACTCCTATTAATTATTTAGACTGTACTTTCATAAAAATTTTAAATGAAGCTCTGATCATAGGGAATGGCCTTGTATATGTAGTGTTTTGTCTGGGCATCGTTAACAATGTATGAAGTCGTATTAATTCATTTGTATTTTTAGGAAGTGGTAATTCTAACCAGCAAATATTTCACGAAGTCTCTGGCGAAGTTGGAAATGTGAAGAACTTACCAGATCGTAAAAGTAACAAAACACTTACTTAAACCAGTAGGCGTTTCAGATGAATAGTCTAAGTATGAGTCTCCTGTTTCCTTTTCTTCAGATCTAACTCAAATGTATTTCAAAGCTCGATTTGATAGGTAAGTATTTCCTGAGTAATCAAAGATTAAAATGCGTAATTTTTGCCAAGATGTGTAGAAGCTGAGCCTTGTCTTTTATGCTGTAGTATGTGATGTTATTGATTTATTTTGCTTTCAGCAACAACAAAGGTGGGAAGAAGAGACGCGCGAGTTTTTCTCATCAAACTGTTCTTTTCAAGACGGCGAATTTCCCATACTCGAGCAGACAGCACTTAGGCATTCCATTTCAGGTAAACTACAGCGCAGAGTGAACAACTCCAATTGCAACGGTAATAGCCATGATGAAAACATGACGTGGCTTGTCGATATTTGCAGAACAAGCAATGCCAGCTTAGAATATTTGCCAAAGTAGAATCAATATAGAAATGATTAGCTTTCTGCTTGCTAGAGTTTAATAGAATCTTTATTGGAATCATAGCTACTAAGCAATGCTTTGACATAAACTTTAACTATATTTTACTTACAGCACAGAGGCACGATTAGTTCAAGCATGTATTTAATTTTGGAAGTCAAAGGCAAAGGAAAAACACACGAAGCAGTTGACTATGTTGCCGTCACTTTGGGAGAACTATTTGCGGGTAAAAATTTCCTCAAGTCTCCGATCCGAGGAAAAATTGTTATGCATGTGTTAAACAATCTTGAAAAAATGCTAGTTCGCTTTTTTACTATATATATTTTATATGTGTCTATGTTTCTTTTTCTCATCGAAAGGTAAGAAGTACTCCAGTAGTTGGTTGGAGATGAATAACGGGTCTAGCATTCACGTGACTATGACGTGCAAGGAGGTGGAGGCGGTACCTGGGAGCCCGGGGCGAACTGGCCGGTCCAGGCTTAGCTTCAGACAGAAGAAAAACGTTGAATGAAACTGTAAATTTATCCAAGTAAGGCTACGTGCACACGGGCGCAGTTTTCAAGCGTTTCCAAAACGTTTGTGTCTCGTTTGTCACTATGACGCTTAGTTAACAATTTTCAAGGGGAAATATTTTCAATATATCAAATTAGCTGCATCCTCTTTCCTAAATTGGTAGTGTTTGCATCCGTTTTCGCGTGAAAACACAAATGAAAACGCTCAAAAACGTTACCGTGTGCACATAGCCTAAATGTCTTTGCTTAATATATTAACGCACTAATGTATTGTAATCATTAGTACTGCTCAATGCAATTAGCACTGAATGTTTGTAATGTAAATTAAGTACTTTGAAAGTCTATAAAATGTTTTAAATATTTCACGGTGATTTGATAATTTCAAACTTAAATTACTTTATAGTACTTTAATGTGTAACATAAAATTCATAAATGGATAGAATAATTTGCGTTTTTAAAATGGCGTGGTAATGGTAAAAACAATCCATTGAACTGAAGTCTGTTAAAAATTTATCTAACATGAAGTATCAACTGTCTTGTGCATGTGCTTTCTCTTTTGTTTTTAAAACGTGTTTATTAAAAACCATGAGTTCCAAGAATAAACGAAGTTTGGTCAATATTTTGAGCTGAAATTAGTTGGATACTTACCTCTAAAATGGATGTAACACGTCTAAATTTCAAGGAGGCTTTGCCACTTATTTCCCAAGCTATTAAAGACTCGTCATTCCTGGCAATCGACACTGAATTTTCAGGCCTCACAGCTAGGAAGCGAGAAAATGCCATGGATACCTGTGAAGAACGCTACCAAAAGCTTATCAACGGTGTCAAGGACTTCACGATTTTGCAGTTTGGTATCTGTGCTTTCATCTGGGATGACGAGAAACAGCAGTACATGGCGAAGCCTTTCAATTTTTACATCTTTCCCAAACCATATAACAGACAAATGCCTGATATAAGGTTTTTGTGCCAGAGTTCTAGCTTAGATTTCCTTGCTACTAAGGGGTTTGATTTCAACAAGTGGATTGGTCAAGGGATTCCGTTTCTGTTGCCGCAAGACGAAGGGAGGTTAAGGCGCATGGTTGGTGGCTCGAAAGAGACCCCCAATGGTAGAACTTCCACCCCGAGTGTGGATGAACCCCCTCTTCACATTCCACCACATTTTGAAAAAACAATTGAACTCATTATGAAAAAAGTTGAGAGATTTATTGCAGATCCTGACCAGAAATCTTTAAGCTTGCCGCCATCAAGTCCTATTCTACGCAAGCTTGTTTACAGCGCCGTCAGAGCAGCCCACAAATCTGGGCTTCACTTAGAATCAAAGAAGAATGATGAAAATGAAAAGTACATTATGATTTCAAAATGCTCGGATAAAGAGAAAATTGTTTTGGAAAGCAAGAAACTTGATCGAGAACAGGAGGAAATTGAAGAAGCTGTCGGGTTTACAAAAGTTATTCGCCTTCTTTCACAGTCTGGCAAAATAATCCTCGGTCATAACATGATGTTGGACTTGCTTCATACAATAAGGCTATTCGTATCACCCCTTCCCCATAATCTTGAAGAGTTTAAAGTGCTCATGAAAGGTGTATTACCCAGGCTTGTTGATACTAAGGTCATGGCCAGTGCTCAGCCTTTATCAGCTTATTTCCCGTTGTCTCATCTTCAGGAAATATATGAAAAAAGCTCTAATGCACCCTTTACCAAGCCAGATGTATTAGTTCCTGAGGGATTTGAAGATTACTCTGATAGCTCGAAGCCTCATGAAGCTGGTTTCGATGCTTACATGACTGGAGTTGCCTTTATTGCCATGGTTTCATTTTTGGAGAAACAACGAAATGGAAGCACACCTTGTCAGGAATTGGATATCGAAATCATCAAACCATTTTTGAATAAAATCTTTTTATTCCCTAGAATGGAGGATATTCCGTATCTGAACCTTGACGAAAAGAATTCAATCCCAAGCCGAGATCATGTTTTCTACATTGAGCACCCTGATGACTGGCAATTTTCCAATATCCATAAACTTTTCAAAGATTTTGGGTATGTGTATATCAGTAAGGTCAACTCAACTTCAGCGTTTGTTTCCATTGCGAAACGTGAACGTGCAACAAAGGTAATGCACAAACTGGATAAGCGTAATGTACCATACAGAATCATGACATATAGTAAGTACCACAATGGTATTGACAAGTGTGATTATGGTAATGATGAGACTGACAATTCTGCTAGTACTCTGAAACAAAGTTCAGTTGACCCACAAGGTGTAGGTACTGTAAGTGTGACCCCAGAACCAGTCACACTGAAGCGATCGCCAAGCCACGTTTCATCTGAGATTGAGGATGGAGAATTACCTGACTCGCCTGAACCTGCAAAGAAAAAGCTAAAAGGACAACATATTATATTTGAGGAGCCTGACGATTGGTTCTAGCTATCAATGAGGAAGAAGATCTTAATGGTTGGAAGTAGTGTCAATCGTATCGACAGACGATTCAAAATCAGAACTTGCTTGTCAGGAACTTTTTATAGGAGCAAGCAAAAAGCTAGGATTAGCGATAGGTTTCGGGCTGTCATGGACAAGCAAATTTCCATAACAAAATTTTATGTGAAAGGTTTGCAAGCCTATCTGCATGGGTGGGGGTCACTTAGCCTCATTTTTCTGTGACAAATGCATTTGTTCAAATGCTAGTGTGATGGCAAACTTTGTTCGTCTGTATAGTATGGCCAACAAAAAAGCATTACAAATGATGTGAACCATTGATGAACTTGGTCCATGTACAGACAATCGAAGAAAATTTGCCACATTAGAACTTTGTTATAAAACATTTATGGCACATACCCATGGGCATGCGTCACAGAAGAATTGTCGCATAAGATTTCGTCATAGAAAATTTGCTTGTCTGTGAAAGCAACTAAGTCTTAATAGAGTATATTGGTCATTGTGCGTGTAAGTACTGCATTTAGCTGCAAATGAGTAAAGTCATCTTGTTATCTTGTAGAATAAAATTGATGTATTTTCACTGGGGTTATCAAAATTATAAAATGAGATGAAGTCAGGATTGATACATCAAATTTGAAGTTGAAGTTGCAATAAAAATGTTTTTAAAAAATTAAAACTAACTATTAAATACAAGAATAATTTAATAATTGCCATAAATAATACTAATACAAGTGAAAGTAATTATATAATTATTATAAATTATGCAATATCAAATGTTCAAATGGTAATAATTATGAATAGTTAAATTTCACTATCCTGCTGACAAAAATATCGAAAAACAGCATGACGCGAATCGGGAGGAGCTCGATTGATCATGGTGGAATTACGAAACTAAGAAGTTCCTGTGAATAAAAATGATTGTATATCCGATTTAGATGTTGGAAATTTCGCGATGGCAAGCGATTATGATAACGACGATGTTGCTTGTTATTTTACGACCAAGCATTCCTGGAGGGGCAAGTGAGTTTAATGTCACCACAGCTTGGTTTTGACGTCTGTGTAGACTTGGTACAGGCGTGATTTTTAAGCATGGTTGGTAAACAATCTTGTTTGTAGGTACAAGAGAGTGTTCTCTATTGGGTCGAAGGCTATAACAACCTATAACCCAACAACTTTTGAAGTTACAAATCAAGTAAGTTTCTAACTTAATTGATGTTGTTCCACACAAGCTTAATTTGTAGTTTTGTACATCATCAGGATGGCATTTACTGATGCATGTATGGACAAATATTACATGCTACTTTGTACCTTTGGTCTGTACTAGATTGGAAGGTTCATATTGTGTTTTGAAGATTTCTGACATGCTATTTCAGCTTGACTAGTACAAATACTGTTGTATTTTGCATACTTTCTGATCTGGTTTCTGTCTTGTTGGAGTGAGAAGATATGCCAAGTGTTTAATTGGTTGACAAGATAGTTTGGGAAATAGTTTTTTTAACCTATTCAATGGAATACGTTTCACCTCAACAAGTAAAAAAAGCATGAATGCATTCATTAGTTGACTAACACGGCCATTTTTATCTTGTAACTTTTTAGTGGGCCTATCATGATTTTCTGAATATTATGCCGAGTTTAAAAGCGCCAAATGAAGTCATTATCGTTGTCAGAAAAAGTATGTATTTTGTGCTAGTTTTATATGGAAGTTAACTGCTTAATGTCTCGTTTTCAACCGGGAGATGCAGTATAGTGTTAGTGATCTTATTAGACAGGTTTGACTAAGAAAAAAACATTGATAGAAGTGTGTGCTAAAGCAAACTGTATTTTTCAAGCCAAAGAGGGCAAGAAGACTCAAAATATGACATTTTCTACTGAACATAGGGAAGATCTTATTACAGAAGCCTTGGTAAGGTTGTTCAAATATGTCTTTTTACTTGTGTATTATATATCATACAACTTCTTCTTTTGACATAGAAATTCTACAAAGCATTTGCTGGTTATAAAAGTGGAAATGAACTGGTATATTTTGCTAATGATAACATTTGTATATGTCTCTGTGTTGTTGATGATGTGGTTTTGATGTACTACGATGTATATTTTGAGGATGTTGTTTTGTTTTTCACAGAAATTTAGTGGTTATAAATTGCACTGGAGTGAACGAAAAGTTCCTGTAACGTTGGAGGTATTGCCAGTTTTGCAGGATTCAACTTTGCTTGTACTCATGGCTGTAACTAGACACGATAATGGGGGGATGCATTTCATATAGTCTTATTCTGCCTCACTGATTTCTGTTGAAAGCGAGATCGTTTTCACGGTATGTAAACATGAATATATGAATATGCTCCCCCACCTAATTATATCATGTCTAGTTACAGCTCTGGTTGAATTGGTTGATGGCAGTGTGACATACTTGAGTCCTTTCTGTATGGTAATGCTGTGAATGTTAATCAGAATACTATGAAAGTTGGCTAATTAAGTCCTCCAGACTGGTCTTTCTATATATTTATTAACACAAACTTGATGCAACATGGTGATCAAATATCCCTATATTGACACCTTCATGTTCTCTCCCTCACATCCTGTTTCTCACCCTTCATTTCCTTCCACCAGACTTCCTTGGCGAGAACAGGGTGCCCAATCATACTGTATACATATTTGTTTAGGTGTCTCCAGGATCATTAGACCAAGTCGATCCAAGGGATAACAAGAAATTGTGTTCCTATAGTTATAAAGATATAGAGTTAATAGCATTGGTATGTTAATGTCGAATGAATGAAACAATGTGAAGAGTTACTGTACATGTATCTCTTCCTTCTTTCTACCAGAAATAGTAAAGTATCTATTTGTTTGTGGCCTACTTGTTGACTTTCTTTCCCAGGTCTCAGACTATCCTGGTGGTTTTGTTGTTGTGAGTGGTGGTTTCAGTAGGATGGTAGGTTTAAAACATTGAACTTAGGCCTGTTTATATGGAGGCGAGTTACTGGGCTAGGCGAGTTACTCGGCTGGACCGAGAGCCCGGCTATTCTATAAAATAAGTAGTTTACCTACCCGACTGACTGTTTACATGGAACAATCGAGTTACTCGCCTTGCTGAGATCCCGGCTTTTTCTTCCGAGATCTCGACAAGGCTAGTTACTCGGTTGGTCCACATAAACACTTTTCAATGGGAATTCGGCTACGCCAGGAGAATTCTTGTCAGTTCCGCATCGTGTCATTATTGTCCTTCAAAGTAAATTCCGAAGCGAGTATATGCCGTAAACACTGTGCTTGCTCGTCCCGGCAAGGCGAGTTACTCGGTCGGCTGAGTAACTGGCCTCCATGTAAAGAGGCCCTAAGAATACATGGAACGCCACCTGCAGCCAAAAATTGAAGCCAAAATTCTGAGGTCGGCCCTAGTCTTTTCACGCAACGGAAAGCACGGTCAAAAAACAAAACAAATAAACATTGCTCGGAAAACGAGTCAAACTTTTTTGCCGAAAAAACCAAGTTTTTTGAAGCTACTAAGCATTCTTTAGCAGAAAGTAAGTAAAAAATCACAAAGAAAAAAATAAATGCAGTTTCTTTAATTTTGCGAACGAACAGTCTACGTAAAACAGTAGCTTCTTTTTCGGTAAAAACGTACAATTAGGAGTGAAGTCTGTACTCCCGCGAGAGAATCGCAAAACTGTAAACTCGCGTGTCTGGACCCGTGTCAAATTTGGCTTCACAGTACTATAAGAGGTAGCGTTCCATGTATTTTTAGTTCAATGGTTTAAAATAACCTTTGTTTTTAAATTATAATGCTGGCATAAGTTTTGATGCCCTGTTGTAATTCTAACAGTTATTATAGTTTCAAATGACTAATAGAAGGTACGACTTTTGTTTTAGCATCTTTTCACGACAGACAGAAGGGAAGAATTATTAAAAAAAATGATGGAAGCTTCTTTTAATAATGTTGGGGTCACAATAAAGTATGTTCACGTTGGTAGAACTGGAAGCATGATGTTTGCTGTGCTGACTATATTTTGCTTATTTTTAGACAGAAGAAAAGCGCTATAAAAGTAGACTCGTTTTTAAAATACAAATTTGGAAAATTCAGGTATGTGTTCTGCATCTTCACTTACATGCCTATTGTTTCGAAAAAAATGAATTACAATGATTTATATCATAATAATTTACATTTCAGTGACGATGAATATATCACATCAATGTCAGAATTCAATGTTTATAAGCAATCTCCAAGAAGCAAAGTAAATATTGTGCCATGAAATACAAACTTTTAAATTCTATTACAAAATTGAAAGTCACGCGCTTTAGTGGTTCCTATGAGATTTTTGACAGTTCTTTTTAAAGTTCAAATTATTGGTTTATTTATTTTATTCAGGATCCAATTCCCAGAACACTATGTTTCTCCGAAATGTGTTTATTGGAACGAGATCCTGCTACATACAATATTGTCACTCTTCATCCCCTTAGTTCAGTAAGTATCCGTGCACAATCCCAATAGGTGTACTCAGTACGCTACAGTTTAAAATTAATCGTCGAAAATAACATTTTTTGTGTTGCTTTTTGTTTGTCTATGGCCCAGTTCAAACGTCGAACTTTTCATGTGCCGAATCGAATGCAAATGAGCACAAGTCTTTGTCTAGGCTCATTTGCATTCAATTTGGCGCATGAAAAGTTCGACGTTTGAACCGGGCCTATGACATTTTTTTAAACCGCTAGATTTTTTCAATTATTCGCTATCGAGATCATCCGCAATTGTTTGGTTTGGAGTATACCAGTGGTCAGCTTAGAAAATATTCTTCTCCAGATAGGTTAGTACAAATTTAAGAAACATATACATACTGTCTTATGATTTAAGAGCATGACATTTATAAAGACAATCGTTTGTCGTTGAACGGATTCAAGTGATAGCTTTATGATATTCCTAACTTAAAAAACATGTGAAATGTTTATGTATCTTTTCTCAAACTTTGTGTTTTGCTCAATTTTTAGAGATACCCTTCTGGCTGGTTTACTGGACGGTGTTCGTGCGAGTGGAAATAGAGACGTTTGCGTCAAAACAACGCCTACCAAAAGGGGTAGAGTGCATATTTTTTCACTTTTTCATTAGACAAGAACTACGTGAAAGCATATTTCGCTGCATAAAATTTGTTAGCATAAAGGCGGATTAGAGCCCAGCAATTTGTTGGGCTCTAATCTTTATTCTAAGAATTCGATTCCCGCCTGGCTCTTCACTGGTTATAAAATGTGTTGTAAAGGACTTCAAATCATTGACAACTAACGTGTTGTATTTCCAGGTTATCGCTGGGGTCCGTTATATTGTGCAGTGGACGAGGAAGTTGAGAGTAGCCATTTGAAATTCCTCGCATCTCCTCCGGGTAGGGTTATGGTTTGTTCGTCTTCTTAGCTTACTATGCCCGGATATGATACCTATGTCACCAATAATTGATGGTGATTTTCAAGGTATAAGCTAAGCAGCTGCCAAATGTTGTATGGATAGCTTTATCAATGTAAAGTTAAACTTTCTGTGTTACGGATCAACTCTGTATCTTTTGTTGTCTTCAGGCAAATTCACTGAAGCTGTGTACAGGTTCAACTGCAATATTTCGTACAGCGGTCTACTTCATGCTGTTACACAGGACGTAAGTGGATTGCGATTTGAATAGAACTAATGCATGTCACATGATTCATTTATTTTAAAAATATATATTTGTTTTTTAGGGTCTTTTTACAGAAAACAAGGAGAGACTGATTGTTAATGCAATTACTATGCTTTTAGCGCACGAAGGTGAGCTATTAGTTCCCATGTTTTCACGGATATTTTCTTTCGTTCAGGCTTGGCGTCCATTCCCCGCTGACCTCAACTGAAGAGCCTGTACGCAGGCTACATGCGCAATGCAATGATATCTGTAGGAGAGAAACTAGCAAGCTGAAATCCTTGGGTTTATTTTTCAGGAGATCAATCAAAAATCTCTGATAAAGATTTGGAAGCACAGTTTCATGCCTTAAGACGTTTGGTAGCCTCTAAAGCGGGCTTCCGAGCTTTTACCACACTAGTGGGGTGAGCATAGAGATCATGAACAGTTCATAAAGGCTGGTTTACACTATCAAAGTTTCTGTGATCAAAGTAGGAATTTGTCACAGCGAAATTCTACGTTTCGAAAAATTTGGAAGAAATATCAGAGTGAAGTTGTTCAGTGTTGAGCACTGTATTAGTTCCTTTAAATATTTGTAGCAAATCCTTGAAAACTCATGATTTACCAATCCGAAATCTCCACTTCGATCACAGAAACTTTAACATTGTAAACCGGGCCTAATAGTAATTTCCGAGGTTTTGAAGGAGAAATAGATTTCAAAGGGACAGAGTGGATTACTGGCTTAACGGTAACTGGAAATTGTAATAATGGTTTTGTGTGTTTCTTTAGGTTTCGTGAAAAAATAGGTGTGAAGACGGTGAAAGCGTTGAAGAGAAAAAATGAAGCCGTGACGCATGCAGCTGTTGATATGTTATGCGCCTTAATGCAGGTAATAGGAGCAGCACTTTGTATGTAACTGGACTGCGCTAGCAATCATAATGCTCAGAAAATGTTCGGTATATTTTTAGCCGATGCATGACAATTATGACATCCGACAAGAACAGATGAACAAAGCTTCGTTATTGTCTTCTGAGAAGTTTCTTGATAGTCTCTCGGATATCCTTGCAACCAGTGTGGTAAGACAGTAGTGATGACAAAAGTCAATATATGAGACTTAGCTTCACATCCATGTAGCTATAATGTAACTTTCGTTGGATTGTTAAATTTCAATGGTGTTGTTTATGTGCGTTTAGAATCGTTCGACTGGCGCTTTGGTTATTAGTGGTTTGCTTGACTTTCTTACTTTTGCTCTCTGTCCTCCGTACAGGTATAGCCCAAAACTAGATCAAGTCCCTTTCCCAGTGATTACAACAATTTGTGATACAGTTACCCTGTGACATGGTTATAGTAATTAATCAATTCAATTCATGCTATTTTAGTGAAACTACAGATGATGAACAATTTGGGAAATTGCTGGAGAAAGTTGCAGGTACAATGTACTGTTGTTTTTTGATATTCTTTGATTCATTATGTGTGAGTAAATAAATCAGAATGAAATATTTTGTCTACAACGCCATGGTGAAACGATGTTTGATCTCTTTCTCTAGCTATGGGTCGCTGCATTTATCGATTGTTTCAGGTGGGTTCTGTTGCGTGTATTTTTCACTAATCCATCTGTACTGTATTGTTGATAAATTTCTGTGTACCAAAACTTTTAATCTTGACCCAAACGGTCCCAAATTTTTTCTAGACACTCAAAATTGGTTTCTTTATTATACGAAACGATTTTTAGGTCGAAAAGTCGTGTTTTAAGAAATTTCAAAATTTTGCACCCAACTCATAGCTTGTATGTTCTTCCTCAAAGTTATTTCGTCAAAGTCTCAAAAAGTCTCCATGTTGATCCAAACCATTCTTGATTTATACCAGATATATGTAGAGCTATGTCAGTTCTTCATTTACTTTTTCAGCATCCCTCGACGACTATTGTGAAAGGTGCCGGTATGGTTTTAAAAGCTATCATTGAGGTATGGTTAATTGGTGTTAAACGTTTGGTGAACTTTTGCTTAAAACTTTGTTCATTTTTTTATGCAGGAAGGCGACGAAGAAACCGCAGCAAGAATGCAAGATCTAGCACTTGCCGAAGGCGCCTTGCCAAAACATTTGCACATGGCTATGTTTACACAGAGTAGCGACCGAAGGCTGCTGATGAACAGGTCAGATCTGTTGCCACCATTTTGGTAAAAAAACAATGTCTCCCTTTAGATTGACAACGTTAAGTGACATAATTGATAGCCTCCCTTCTACAATGAAGAGGCAGTTGTAGATTGATCAACTTTCCTTACCGTTTATTGAAATTTATCCAATGGCCTTGTTTCCATGTTTTTCCTTTCCTCAACTTTCATACACAGTGGGATAACTATAAACTTTTGTTTGGTCTCACATGACTGTCAGAGTAACATATTTTTTTGTGAATCGATGGAATATAACTTTCTTGTATCCCAACAATGTGTCTTTGTTTGTAGACAACTAAGTCGTCATCTGGTTGGTTTATGGACGACTGGGCATCCTACCGCAATGGCGTTACTCGCCAGAATATTGGTTTGTTTATATATATATATATATCTATTCCGTCCAACTATTCATATACAATACTATTGCAGTTATGACGTACTACAAGTGACATTCCTTCTGATTTTTTAGCCTGCTGGTTTGTTGTATTACCTTGAAAGTCCAGAAGAAGTATGCTACTTTCGTTAATATTATTGTTAGAACTGTAGTTAGTTCGTTACTTAAATGAATGTATTTTTGCTGGAGGTGTTTTCTTCAGATGTACCAAACTACCAATTATTTCTTTTCTTTTATTTAGCCACCCGAAACTGAAGAAGACCGGCTATCTGTTCGTGACAATGTGAAGCTAGCGGAGGTGAGTTGTCACGTTGCGTGTTCTTCGTGTTTATATCGTGCTGTTAGAGTTACTTAACGTGTTTTAAATCGTTTTGTTTTATTGGTTAGAGTTCAGGCAAAGCAAGGAACACGTTACGAAATCAACTCGAGGGATATCTTTCACATTGGAGAACGAAAATAGGATTCAAGTCCAAAAAAGAGGTAAGATTTGTTAACATTTAGTCAATCATTGTTCTATAGATGAGGAAAAGTTATTTTACTTAACTCATCGTTTCTTTTGTAGAGCAACCAGAAACCTGTTGTTTTACGAAACAGAAAACAGAATTTCAAAAGTGAACAGAATTGGGATTTATTTTATTACAAGTACGTTTTTTTCAAGTTATATAGTCTATGAAAAGAAACTGAAGTACTATTTCTGAGCAGCCTTTCCGTTAAGTTATTTTTGATGTATTTATTACGCAGATTTAATCAAGATCTTACCGCCTACAACTTAATTTGGAATTACAAGGTTAGTTGTGCAAATGTTGCTGTAAGATTTTGACAGGAAATTTCTTTTGTTCCCTTTAGTATTTTGGATAATATTCTATTTCTTAAGCCGGTTGTGTAAAACTCTCAAGTGCGTTTAACTGCACTGTAGTTGAATCTTGAATGCGCAATTTTGGTTGGTTCATATTGGGCTTTAAGCAACCGGCTGTTGGTCTTACGTACTGTTGACATTAATTGTGCTTCTGTTTTTTTGCCTGTTAGACTAGAGAGGAATTGCGTGGAGCTCTCGAATCTGAAATGCGTGCGTTTGCAATGGACAAGGACCTAAGTGGGAACTATATAGTGTCCTGGAATCATTTGGAATTTGAAGTCCTGTATGAATGCTTATCTGAAGAACTGAAAATAGGTTAGTTGGGTTTGCTATTGTCACGCTGACTTTGACGGTCTTTGAATCCATGTGAAGCTGTTGGATATAAACATTCATTACAATTGTTGTCAGTAACGTTGTCAATCGAACAAGTAATCATTAGCAGTTTGATGTTGCCTGTTCATGTGAAATTTGTCAACTGCCACTTTGAACGATTTAAGACCGTAAAAGATTCTGGTAAAACTAACAAACCGCCATCTTATTTATTATGATGTATTCTTCTATGAATGACTCAACTATTATAAGTACAATCCCTGACCTTGATATCTTTTAAGTCCTACGAGTAACTGTGTTGCGTTGACGTTCTTTTTTTTGTTAGGTGACTATTACTTGAGAGTTTTGCTGGAACAAAACGAAGAGGAAACACCAATCACGAATGCGTCAGTATTATACAATATAACACTCCAACATTTGCTCAACCTCTTTTATTTTAATGTACAGTTTTGTGGAAACACCACGTAAATTTATATATGCATATATAAATTTACGTGGTGTTTCCACAAAACTGTAC
>JAOBYK011153083.1:0-74424 GCA_025434845.1 Phenganax subtilis | reverse complement strand
GAATGAGAGAGAGAGAGAGGACCATGTGTTTTTGCAAGGCAGCACACTTTTTTTTTAGCCAAAAATGACCACTTACTTTAGGGATGTGTACACAATGAGCATCTCGACATGAATGAGAGAGAAAAGACGAAGCATAGTAACTAAATAAGAAAAAAAAGAAAAAACGTGTTAAACTTGTTTTTTTGGGGTGGGGGTTAAATAGAATGGGGGAAGTTAAGGAATTGTGGGACGCACGCGCATGCCGAAAAAAAAGGGTTTTTTTGATTTTTAATTTTTTTGTTTTACAATATAAGAAATATATCATAATATGGTGGTTTTTGTTAGATTGTTGCCTGAAATGGTGATGTCATTGCTTTGTTTACAACATGTTCAAATACAGTTTGTGCTAGAACAGGTGCAATGCTTTCGTATGCGTATTTAGCTGCTTTTTTAAATGCATATTTAGTTTCTTTTTTTGGCAACTTTTTAAATTTTGTTTTTAAATTTTTTTATTTACCTCGTTTTTGTTTTGTATATATTCGTTTTATATCCATTTTTACCCTAAGTATGGCTAAAGTACGAGTGTGTTTGAAATGGTTGTTTGATACAAATGCTGGGTTAATGTTATTGACACATTATGATGTACCATTAGATTTTTTTTGGACAAAAATGTTAATGAGTGTTTGTATTTTAAATATTATCGTTCATTAGAAGAAAATCAAAAAATAAATATTCTAAATCAAAAAGAGTTGGATTATTTTATGATGACATATAATATGTATTATGGTAGGCATAATATGATACCTAAAAAGATAAAAAAAAACAAGGAATAAATGGATAAATACGGATGAATGTTGAAACCCAAAACAGCCTGAATATGAAAAGATACCCAAAACTTTCCAAACATGGAGCAACATAAAGTGCGTTATGTGAAGTTATGTTGGAGTTTTAAAGTAGGTGGTGGTGTAAAGGTTGATGTTACATTTGAAGAGTTCATGAAGGTTGTTGAAGAGAGATGGTCAACATTTAATCCTTCTGCTTATTTTCTTGAAGAAATGGTTTTTGTGGAAGAACAAACATTATGTTACTTAAAGAATGAGTTTTTAAAAGAGTAGGTTAAAGAGATACCTACTTGTGTTAGAATATATTTTATTTGGAAACGATAAGAAAGATTACAATAAAAATTCTCTAATACTCAATACAAAATTTTTTACTTTGTCTATTAAATTGGACAATGTATTAAAAAGTTGCTTAATATGAAATTTGTTTTCGTTGGCGAACTGGTTGTTTCGTTGAAGATCTCTTTGCATGATTTTCATTTCTTTTTACATCTCGGTTATACGATGGTGGTTTCGAAGCTGGTTAGATCCGATTGGTTGTTTGTTCTTTAATTTTTTCTTTCAAAATGAGGAGAAGATGAGTCTTGAGGAATGAAGCAAGTTCCATGACTTGGTGTAGTTGTAAAATCAACTCATTCGCCATCACAATCAATACTACTGGAAAAGCTACATTCAAGAAAAAAAGTAGAGGAAGAAGTAGTGAAATAATCATTGCGTTTGTGTTTTTTTCTTCCAATATGCTTGGTTGCTTGCTAGGTTGTTGTTGCTGTTCTATTATTCCATTTGTTCATCACGATCCTGTATCAGCTTATGGAGTTTATCGTTAATGGCATTAACGAAATCACTTTGACATTCTTCTCTAAAAAGAAAAGCGTCTGGGCTTTGCAGCGTTTTAATAACAAAAAAACAACAAAATTTTCAGTTGTATTAACATATGCCCGATAACTTCCTTTATTTTTGATAAGGAGATTGGGTATTTTTTCCAGATATTCTTTGTCGTCATCGGAACTTGGGTTGTTTACAAACAATTCTTGTTGTGTGTAACAATTTCAAAAGTCGTTGAAGATTTGTTGTTGCTTTGATTTTACTTTCAATTTTTCGACGCGTAGATCATCCGTGTTGAAGATTTTTTCGTACATAGATTTGTTTGGTGATTTTTGACACCATTGAATAAGATTATTAACTGAAATTGGTAACATTTTTTTATTTTCTCAAAAATTGTACTGCTGTATTTGTACTGTTGTAATTGCATTGTGTTTTTTGGAGATTGATTTTGAATTAATTGGATTAGTTGAGATAATAGTTGAGAGTTAATTGTAAGATTATCTTGATTAAATTCGTTTACTAATTTTGGATCAGATGCATTGCATACTTTTACAAAATCCATTAAAGAAGTATGAAATTCTTTTATGTAATGTTTCTTCGCATCTTTCTTCATTCCTAATTTTTGTAATAAATGTTGATTGATATTTTTCTTGAGATTATGACCAAATTTTTTTTTAATGAACCCATCAACTTCCCATTCCAATTGCCTGTAGTGTTGATCTTGTTGTTCGATTTTTTGTTTTTTCCCCAATAAATCTTTATTGAATATGGATTCAAAGATATGTTTATTTTCTCCATGAAAATATTTTAACCATGATGTTGAGGTTGTTCCAGTTATGATTAGTTTGTTGATAATTTCTTTAGATAAGAGACATTGTTACCCATGTTGTTTGTTCATTTATTAATTTTGTTCTTATACAAAAAAGATGTTCCACTATTTTTATCCATGCTCAACACTAGTGCAAATTTATTTGAATTTGAGTATATACTGTAAGATCGTTAGTTGTGATATTAGTATTTTCAAGCCATAAACAAACAAATTTGTTTAAGTACAATTTTATTCTATTGATATATTGTTCGCGTTTAAATTTTATAATTTTCATTATATTGATCATCGTTTCTTCGAGTTTTTTTCTTTTTCTTCGTTTGTTTCGTTTACATAATGTACAAGCACATCTTTTACGTTCATCATGCTCTCCTTCATTTCTGTTTTTGCTCTTTATATGTTTTCTAGATAACCATTCAAATCCATTATAATTCTTGTGAAACAATGACTTTTTTCGTGTCAAATAATTTCTTCATATATTTGAAGCAGGGGTTTTGATTTGATTTCATCAGTCATTTTTTTTGCAGCGGTTAGATGTTCAACCATTTTTGCTTTGAGATATTTGTGATTTGTTGTTGGTGTTTGAGGAGGAAGGATAGTGGTATTTATGTAGAAGAGGTGGGATATTTGGAATACGATGATTTTTTAACTGTATTGGAAAATATTTTTGGAAAATTTCATTTTCAATCGATTGATGGTATGAAATATATTTTTGAGGAGGATAATAAGGAGGATATAAAATTGTTTTGGAGTGATACAAGATGTATTGAAGGCGCATCTCTTAATGAGGATGATTATGATGTTGTTGACAGATTGTTATTAGAAGTTTGATAATGACGAATGATGTTTTTATCGATTGTTTTTATAAATCAGGGAGATTTTCACATGTGCTTTTATTAAATAATTATACAGATGAAAATTTATCATTGACAAAATGGATTGTTTCGTATCTTTATGATATGCAAATGAAGAAATTGTTTGATGATGAAGGTAAGGAGTTGAAATATATTTGGGAGGATTGGGAGATGGAGTTTACGGGATGTGATTATACTAGAGTGGATCATTTTGTTTTGTGTGATATTGTTGAGATACATTTTGTATTTCCATTTCACAAAATTAGTATTATAGGTACTAGTACGGGTAATGAATGTGGTGCTTGTTTTAGAGGTATTACTTATAGGAATGCGATTAATGATTTAATGAAAGACGTATGTAACGAAGATGGTGTTTTATGTAAGAGCGCTTTGCCAAAGACGTTGTGATGACGATAGTGATGGGGAGTGTTTTCACCTTATACATGTTTTAGATGGAGATAAAACATTTGGATCATTATCTGATTATATTTTGAATGTTGCAAATGATTGGTTCGTAAGAAAAATAAATAGAAAAAAGCGTTTGACATTTTTATGGATTTATTGGACTTTAGAAAATCCGGCTAATGTTCCGGATTGTTTTTATGTAAATGTTAACATAATCCGATTACAATTTTATTTTGACAGTGAATAATGTTATTTTGACCAAAAATCATTGGGACGATATGTATGAGCAAACAAGTGTGGATGGTGTATGAATACAACATGGTGGACTTAATTTTTTACGATGTTATGGATTGTTTGATTTTAGCCTTATATAACATATGTGATGAATCATTTTATGACATATTGATTAAGGGCGATGATGCAATTAAATTTTTTAGAATGAGGAGTGATTTGATTGATTCATGGAAGAATGATGTTGATTGTATGTTTAATGAAGAGTTTTCTCGATGTATATACGTTGAATGTTCAATGAGTGGGTATTTAAGGGATGATATTTTGATTGATGACAGTATTATTCATCATCGTATTGTGACAGGTAAATATGTGAAGTATAAGTGATATTAAAAAAGGTGTTATGAAATTAAGGAGATGTGTTGAAATGGGTGTGTTGAGCTATTGTGTTACTTTATCTAGTTTGGATGAGTTGGAAAGTGGAATGTTGCAATGTTTTGCAATGTTTGGTGAAAATAAGGATGATTTAGATTTAAAAAATGATTACGAGCTTACATGTGAGCAGTTTTAGCGACTTATAAAAAGCATTAAATTTATGCATAAGGTAGATATGTTATCGAGCACTTGTTGTGAGCGTTTCTTTGCGATTTGTATTTGCCTTTTTATTATTTTGTTTATTGTTGATTTGATTCTTATTCTAATCAAATTTGTGTGTGTACATGGATGATTTTTGTTTAAATGTGTACAGTGTTTACTGGCTCTTCTCTTTGCTGTATTCACCATTAGCCTGACTGTGTACACCATCCTGATATGGTAGAGAAGAAGAAGGGGAGAAGAAAAGAAAAAGAGAAAGAAGAAGGGGGAAAGAAAAAAAGTTTTAATAAAAAAGCGAATGTTTTAATGAAGATACTCGTCTTCTTCATGTAAATAGTTTGTGTTTTTAAAAGAATAAAGAAAAAATGAATAGTTGTTGTTCGTTATGTATGACTTAACCAAGTGAAATGGAATAGTTTATTGCATGGAGGTTTTTTTGAACAAGATTGTGTGATTTATAAGAAGTTGTGGGGTGAAGATGATCATGGTATTTGTGCTGCGTTGGATATTATTTATCTTAATCGTGTATTTGTTGGAGTTGTTTGAAGGGTTATTGTTGAGCATGTTGAGTGTCAAAGTTTTGTAGTTCGTTTGCGTTGTAAATTACTTAATGTTTTATCAGAAAGACATTTCAATTTTTCTTTAGTTCATTTTATGTTCGGTAAAGAAATTAGTAATGGTATTTATCGAAAACTGTGTTACGATATTGTGTATGACAAATGTGATTGTATTGATGATGATGAGGATAGGGTCTTAGAAAAAATTCAATTTCGTAATTACCGTGTGAACATTGCATATGTTCTTGGTTTTTTGAGATAATTTTTTTAGACGAAATGAAGAGATTGTATATTGAAAATGAAGACGGGTCATTAGAGGAATTAGTTTTAGATATTATGACCTCTGTCAATTCATCTATACGTTGTAGAGGGATGTTTATTACATCTCGACTTGTATTTTTAACATTTGTTTTTATCGTGTTTCAAATAAAAGTTGGTTGCAAAATAAATGAAATATGTGGGTTTTTAATGTTACATTTTGTGAATGTAATAGTGTTAGAAGAGTTAAAGAGCAAGGGGAAGAAAATAATAATATTTTTTAAAAAAGAAAAAAAACCGGGATAAAAGCAGTTGTGTGTGCGTATATTATTTTTTCCACAAGAAAAAAATGAGACAGTCGTTTGATGTAGTAGAAGATACAAGACGAAGATCTGTTTTAATGAAATGTTTTTATTTGCTAATGTTTGGTATTGGTTTTTCATTAGTACTTATGCTATTGACGTTAGTTTTTTACAAGGGTTTTAGTTTATTTGGCAGTTTGTGTGAAAAAAAAGTGTTATATATGAACAATACTATGAATGAATAATGCAGACTGGTTCTACAAGTGGGATTTTGTTTCGTGCTACTAAGACAATAGAAAGGAGAATGGAAGAAAGCAAGAATGGAAAACTTTTGCAACATACGGGGAAATCGTTAAGAAGGACAAAACGACATTTCTATCTTGTTCATTCCTATTACAAGATTGGTGTGTTGAAGTGCGATTGGGATGCGATAGAAAATTTTTGCAAAAATCATAACGAAAATGCTCGATTTAATTTTTATGAGTTATATGCTAAAATATTAGATGAGAATATATATGTGGTGTTTTTTTTTTCTGTAGAAATACGGATGTGCATCATTTTATAATTTTTTTAGAGGAAATATTGGGAACTGATTTTAAAAACGATGTTGTTGTTGGTATTTTAAAGGATTATCAAGAATATGTAAATAAAAAAAATGTTTTTTTTGAATATAAGTTTTAAAATATATGGGTGTGTTGTGTGTGTTTCTTTATAATTATGTCTGAGAAAAAGATACTTTCTAAATACATAAAAGCATATTATTATGATCCTGCTTCACATATGTTTCCTGTATTAGAATCAACAACCCAAAGTTTTTCCATTAAAAGTGTGGAAGTAATGCAGGATTCGCTCTTGTATCAAGTGATAATACTAATAGTAATAGTACTGCTAATGCTGTTGTTGCAAATAATCAGGGGTTACAAATAATTTCGCTTTTATTTAATAAAAATGATTACAATAAACGTAAAATTATTTCAAAAATAACTGTGGGAATTAATCTTAATTATTTGGATAAAAATCAAGCAGGGATAGAGTTTAATATTATTAAAGTAAAAAAAAGTTATTGAATTTAAGTACTTCAAGTACTGATGGGAATAATTTAAAGGGTATAGCAATTGCAGGACAAAAATTACTATCAACTGATCAATATTTTAGTCGTAAAAAATTATCGTTTAGTAATTTTTTTTGGCGTTTTAGGTTTTTATAAACGTTTAGATTTTCCATGTGTTTTTGATTATTTAAATTTTAATGTTGCAGATGATGAGGATTTAATTCTTTCACAACAAATAACTTCACCTTTTAATGCTGTTCAAAATTATTGTGTACATGGTATTACAACGGAGTATACGTATTTGTGGCAATGAAATATTATAGTTTTCCATTCAGAGAAAACAATTATAATACGTTGTGTGAGAAAATAAAGGATTTACTTGTTTACAAATTGTTTTTGTGTGAATGTGATTTGAATAAATGCAATTGTCGTTGTGATATACTGTTTAATCATTGTTATATTGAATCAAGGGATAATATATCATTTTGTGGAATTCGTTATTTATTAAAAGGATATCGAGTTTTGATTACCGACAAATAGCGTCCGACGATTTTTACATGTGTCAGGAGGATAATCTTTTATCAACAGGTGATGTACTTAAAAACTGAAGAAGATTAGTGTAGTGGTTACGTGTTTAAGAATAAATATGTAAAAAAAAAATACTTTACGAAATCGATCAACATATGCCTGTGCATGGTTTATCTCTTTTAAAAGTGGGTTTAGCTTATGATTTTAATGTGTATAAAATTTTTCGATTTTCAAAGTGTTCAGATATTGATTTCTTAGCCCTAACATTTTATATCTGTAAACATGAGAAATTATGTTTACTTACTAAATTTGAAAAAGAATTTTTTTGATTTAAATATAATACGAGTTTTAAAAAGTTTTGAACATTCTTTTATAAAAGAAAATATGTTAGAGACATATGACATGTATAGATTTCATCGTTTTTGTTTTTTAATAATTATGGTGCTTTTCCATATAATAAGAGAGTGGTTTAAAAAAAAAGCGTTTGTGTGTTTGTGACGATGGCTGAAGGTGAAATGAAAAATCGTATTGTGTTTGAACGAAAGTGCACTGATGCTGGTAGTCTTGTCTTAGCAAGTGCGAGAGATGGAAAAGAAAAGGTTATTTCATGTGATAATGATAAAGTATATTTGGGTACGGCCTATCTTTTAAAGAAAGGTTTTGGAATTTGTGCAACGTCTCATTGGGCTGTATAGCGTGATGAGTTCGTTGGATTTGTAAAATGCTTTGAAAGGGTTCATAAGTGTACAGATGTACATGAATTGATTAGCAAAGGTAGAAGTTGGAAAAACTATAAAACACGTTTGGTTCTTTGCACTGAAAAAAGTGGTTTTGAGTTGACCCATATGATTGGTAGAGAGGTGGTCGAGGAAAGTGAAGGTGAAATTGATGTTAATGAAAATCCTGAAGACGAAGAGTATGTTACTACTCGAGATTTTAATTACGAATTTAGAGTAAACTATGAATGGAAAGATGATTTTGGTTGTTTTTATATTTCAAATAAATGTGATTACGAAGAGTATTTAAAAATATTGAGAACGTTCAGGGCTCATCTTGTTGGTAAACAAAAAACTCCACCACAACCACGTGATGTTAGTCAAAAAGGAAAGAAAAAAAAGATAAAGGAGGTAGATTTTTTTAGTGATAAAGATTTACAAAGTCTCTTAATAAGACTGTGATTAATGATGAAAAAAACTGAAAAAAGTGCAAAGAAGTGTATTTCTTTATATGAAAAAATAATAGTTGAAGATTTGAATGTTGATATTATTAGAGATATTTATCAAAGAATTGATGAGAATAGTTTAAATGAATTATATGAGAAATGTGTGAATTTATCATTTCAAAAAAATGAAGAAAGGAAAAAGAACACTTGATGATGATGAGATAGTTAAAAAAGCCTCTAGACTTTTAAAAGGAGAAAAATTCAACAAAGACGATGATAGACAGGCGTACTCTTTACATGATAGAGTTTCGCAAAAAGATAATGGATTACAAATAAAGGTTGAAAAAAATATGAACAATGGAGTATTGATTTGGGTTAAATGGAAGATTTATCACGTTTCAATAATAACTATCGATATCTTCTTGCGTGTGTGGATGTTGCTACAGAATATGCATTTGTAAAACTTTTAAAATATAAGATGAGTGAAAATGTGGAAAAGAAATTTGAGAAAATTTTAATAGAAAATAAAGAAATACGGAAAAAATTCAATGTGATGAAGGAGCGGAATTTCAAAAAATTCGTGGTGAATTAAAAAAAAAAGGTTTTATTGTAATTCATACGTTTAATCGTGAGATTAAAGCAAGTCTTGCTGAACGTTTTATTCAAACTTTAAACCTTATGATTTGATGTGCTTTAACTGTTATAAAACAAATTGGTAGGTTGAGTACTTAAAAACTATTGTAGAGAGGTATAACAAGTCGCCTCATAGGGGTTTGTTTGGTTTGACACCTGTTGACAATTATTATGGAAGGAAAAAAATTAGCGACAATAAAAAATTGAAAAATATATCAAATTTTTTACCTTATGTTAAAAAAATATTTAAAAAGGAGAACGGGTTCGTATTTCTACAGTAAAATATAACATTTTTGAGAAGTCAAGTTTAAGAAGATGGAAAAATTAAATTTTTACAATTGATAAAGTGTATATATCCAACCGTGTGACGTGTAAGATTAAAGATGCTGATGGTGAAATTATAAAAGGAATCTTTTATAGAAAGCAGCTAAAAAAAGTTTTAAAAAAAATGGATATTACATTTATGGGTAATGTCAAAAATAAAGTGGGTGGTATTAACTACACATATGATTGTACGACAACTTTACTTGAACCTCTTGATTGTGAAAATAGGAAAGGATATTTAAGAGTTTTGAATGTCTCTTACCCTTTACCAACGAAAAATATTTTAAAAGACGAGGGTTTACTTTAGAGATTAATTAGAATCAATTCAGAAAGGATAATGCAGTTCCTATAGGTCCCCTTTATATCATTTCGTTTAAATACGTTTGTTATTCCATCGGGTATATATTTGTTGGAAGACTTGATTAAGTACATGAATTCGTTTTTAAACCCGTTCGATGTTGATATTAGTATAACGGAATTTGGAAAAGTAGTGGTGTATTTTACTTTAGAAAGAAGTTATTGCTTCAAACAAACTCAAACAACGTGGAATAAGAAAAGTGCTAATCCTTTTCATATTGAAAATGATGGTGGTGAAGGAAGTGCTGTAATATTCCTTTCTACAAAATTAGCATATATTTTGGGTTGTGACACATTGCTTAAGAATACGATTTAGAAAAAAAAATGATAAGAGTTCAACTAATGTGTTTAATAAACCCTATCATAGCATTGTCGCATATTTAAATGCTAATCCGAATTTTACGGGTGATGACAGAATAAGCGGAAGAAGAAATATTATTACAAGTGAGCTTGTTTTACCAAGATTACCCCAATATTTTGGTAGGGTTAAATAACATTTTAATTTACTGTGATCAAGTGGTTAAAACAAGCGTAGGAGATTCAAAATCGAGTTTATTGGTAAACGTACCTATGCAAATGAAAGGACAAGGAAGCGGAGAGACATTTCGCTATACGCCCGTATTTATTTGAAGAAAATTAATAAAGGGAATTTTAAGAGATTTTCATGTAACATTATATAACTCTAGAGGCAAATTATTTAACTTTGATTCGGGAGTAGTATCTTTGGAGTGTAGAATTGATTATGATTGATATCGAACTTTCAGGTTCTTCAGACGGCGCATTTCGTGCCTTAAAATGGGACATATCATACCCATTTTCCACATATAAAATTAACAAATTCGTTAAAAGAAGAATAGTGTATCGTTTGGAAAAAATGTCATGCGAAGATATAATAGATTTGTTTACTTTGTATTACGCAAAGGTAATTAACTTTGGTAAATTTGTAACTGATCTTAGAATCGATCCGAAAACATTTGATGATGGTTTGTTTACTGTTGTAGACCGATGTGATTCTACGTTTGCCTCGGTTCAATACCTCCTATTTCAAAAACATTTTTTTTTATTTCAATGAAAAACATAATTTGTTAAAAAAATATGAAACATCTGATAAAAAATTATTCCCCATTTTTAACATCCGACATTGATGATATTAAAATAATGTATTTTTTTTGATTAAATATGATGATTTAAATTTAAAAATTTCAAACAAAAAAGTTCATCTGACTTTAAACTTATTCTTTGAGGATGAGCAACGAATATAACGTGGACTTTTTGGAAAAACTATTGAGAGGCGAACACCCAACATATAGGTATAAAAATACAAATTTAGCAAGTTTTAATTAAAAACAATCTATTTTTGTAAAATCTAGAGAGGAGGGTATAGCTACTCCTCAAAGTTTGGATCGTAGTTATCCCATACCTAGAAGTAATCTTCCACCAGAACCTGTAAATAAAAAACGAAAACGTAAATCCAGCTGCATTGATCCACGAATTTTGAAGTTAATTGGTAATGCGTAGAGGTTATGCATCATCAAAAATAAAGAGAAAAAAAACAACGAGGAGGGAAAATTAATAAATTAAAAATAGCCAAAGCACTTACACCGTTTCTTTTACCTGGTGCAGCCCTAGCTACTGCTAGATATTTTTAATTTGAAAAAAAAAAAAGGCACCTCGAGTAACATTACCTCTTCAGGAAACTGAACAAAATAATGTGGAGAAACATGATGAGCTTATTATGACCCCCATTCTTGAGATGTTTCAACCATTACCGTTTAATACCACTTACGTTGATATGCGAGAGGGTATATTTTATTCGTCACCCTGTAACGATAGCTTGTACTCTACAAACTATACGGTTACACATAGTTGAAATGAGTATGGATTATTTGAAATGAACGAGGCCCGTTTAAGTGCTACTGTAAAGATTTTAAAAACTGCAGACAATACACATCAAGATAATGATGATATAGTTATAACTAATTTTTGTCTTTTGCGTACTATGTGGGAACAAAAAAAAGTTTTTTTTAATCAAGAACTGATTAACACTTCTACAAGTCATGAAGATTGGATTTCATTTTTTAGACATTTTATGACGGAAGTTCCTACTCAATATAAAAAACGGGCAGATATTACAGGTGCATATCACAATACCTCTGCAGCGGCCAGCGATAGTATTGTAACATTCTAAAATTAAACGAGACTTACCTGGAAGTTGAAGTTTCATTGCAATTCTATGACTTGTAAATGCACGAACAAGGGGATCACATGAGATTGCATAGCAAGTACCCAGCATTCAGTCTTCAAAGCAGCTATCAAACATTGAAGTATGGGAGGGAAAACCTATTGAGGACACGTGGTGCAATGTGATCCCCTTGTTCCTGCATTTACAGGTCATAGAATTGCAATCAAACTTCAACTTCTGGGTAAGTCTCGCTTAAATTTAGAATTCTATTTCCTTGTAATGCTACGTCACAAGGAAATCACATGAGATTCTAAAGCCCAATGCTTGAGAGCGGGAGAAATTACACCGTTTGGATACAAATCAGAAACAATATAATATCAACCATAAAGCTATTTGAACATTAGACAAAATATATTAGGTAAAAGAAAATTATATCTTTATCAACGTTTTAGGTCCCTGCCTGCAAAATTACATCAGCAAATCTTGCTTGCACAACTTGTTTGTCATAAAATGTTTTAAAAGTTGCACAGTTCGACCAGCCAGCCTGACTTAGGATCTCATCTATGGAAACCCCTGCTGCCTTGGCAGCTGAAGTTGCAGCTGCCCTGGTCCTGTGTGGTTTAAAAACACTTGTGTCAACTCCTGACTTCTCCATAACCACTTTAATCTATCGCCGTATCGTATCTCCTCTAACCGATTTACAAGGTTTCTGACAGCTTATAAGCAATTTTGTTTCAGATCCTCTTCGTGATTTGGTCTTGTCCAAGTAGGTGCTGATTGTCTTAATAACACACAAACGTGAATCTCTTGAGTAATGAGCTAGTTTTATTGGCTGCTGATGAACACCTGGTCGAGTATGTTTCAGGGGAGACGTAATGTAGATAAGACAACCTTCTGCAGTCCAGCGGATGTTATCAATGTCAATGAGCGAGAGTGCTTGCGTTCTCTGCCCTGACAGCAAGGCTATGAACATAACAAGTCTCTGAGAAAGCTCTTTGATGGAAATCTTTTCAAGAGGATATAATGTCTGCAAGTATGTAAGAACTAGGCTGACGTCCCATGTTATTTTGTAGCAGGGAAGAGCTGGTCTTTCCTGGAAAACCCCGCGGAGAAATCTACATACCACCGGGTATTTGATGATAATGCTGTCAGCTGCCTTTGAAACTCCTTGACTTTGGAGAGATTGCCAGATAAGTGACACGCCTGGAGTCTGAGCTTCTGATGTAGCGGGTGTACTTTGGTGAGTTTGTGATGCAGATAGAGAAGTTGTTGCACTTTGGGCAACATACGTGGGTGGTCGACCAGCATTTGCATCACCACGGGGTACCATGGTTGTGTGCATCACAGAAGTACCACCAGAATCCCCTTGGCACCATCCTCCTGGACCTTTTGTAAGACCTTTGTCAATAAACTAAAGGGAGGGAAAGCATGAAATCTGTAAGTTGCCCCGTCTAGGCTAAAGGCATCAACAGCAGAGGCTTTTGGATCTGGTTTCAAAGAAACATGCAGCTCTAGCTTTCTGTTCAGCCGAGATACAAGAAGGTCTATCTGTGGCTGGAACATTTGAGCACAGATCCTATCAAATACTTCATCGTTCAATGCCCATTCGGTATGATCGTCAAACTGCCAAGACTCCCTATCAGCCTCCACATTAGTGACACCTGCAACATGGATTGCAGACAGCCAAATATTTTTCTGACAGCACCAAAGCCACGTCTGTCTTACTTCCGCAATACACTCTGAAGAGCGATTCCCCGCCATGCTATTCATATAAGCTACAGCTGTGGTATTATCAAGCTGTAGTCTTACATGTTTGTTAACAGTGTCAGAACAAAAGGATTGTAATGACAAGAATGTTGCTTTCGTTTCCAGGACATTGATGTGTGCACTTGCTTCAATTTCACCCCATGGCCCCCCTGCATGTTTACCCTGGCAGTGAGCACCCCATCCTAAAAGAGATGCGTCAGACTGAATTACAATATCTGGCTGGTTAACCAGGATAGGTTTGGAGGATGTTGTAATATTAGCTATCCACCACTGCAGGTCTGTAAGGGCCTTTTGAGATAAAATCATGCAAGCATCATAGTTGCCTTTCTGCATCTTGACACCTTGAATTTTTTCCCTTTCCAATGCTCAATAAAAGAGGGGTGCAATGGTCACAGCTGGGAAGCTGGCTACTATAAGACCAACCACATGTGCCACTTCCTGAATTAATGGCTTTGTTATCTTTGTCAAATTAATGCAAGCAGTTTTGAACTTGGCAGCTCTCTCAGTGGGTAGTAATCTTGTCATGTTCTCTGAGTTGAGAAGGATCCCAATAAGATAAGTTGTTGAACTGGGGTTGTAACTGACTTAGTCGGGTGGGGAACGAATCCCAATGACTCAAACATGGCGGTTGTATCTGTGATATTAATCTTACATCCATCAAAGCTTTCATCTTGTAAATAAGAGTCGTCAATGTAACAGCCTCGCTTCATCAACTGGATGGCGGTGGAAATTGAGTCCATTTTAAAATGGTGGTATTCCACAAATTCATTAAGTCTTTAAATTCAAAGTAACCCTATAGGTCCCATTTTTTTAGGGCGAATGAAAATGGTGGAGATGAACTCTCCTACCTCTGGCTTGGCCAGCTCAATCACCCCTCTGCACAACAATTGTGTGATTTCATTATCAACAATTAATTCCTCGGAACCATTGACAGTTAGTTCTTTAGAGGGGTATCACTGAAAAGGCTGCATCCCAAACTCAACGTGTACTCCTTGTATGGCTTCTAATACCAAGTTGTCTGAGGTAATTTCAGACCAAGCTGACTTAAAATATTTTAACCTGCCAGCTTTATAGGGGGCTAATTTATCCCCCTGATATGAGGCATTAATACTGACCTGCTGGTCAAGTTTGTTTGGCTCTGTGTTTTGTGGTTGCCCCCTTTTCTCTTGGAGAGGTTGTTGTGGGCCCTGAACCTCCCCCGTCCGTTTTTTGGATATGAGGGACTGTTGCCGCTATAATGAGAGTAACTGGGACGACGCGTGAAGCCAGCTACCTTTCGGCTGACCCGGTTTGTTGAAGCCATGTCTTGGAGTGTCTTAGCCACATCATCCCCGAATAGATAAGTTGTAATTGGTACATGGTCACCACAGATTTGCTGAAATTTTTCATTTAAATCTGGCTTGATCAGTGCTCGGCGGCGGCTATTGAGCTCTGTATTTGCCTGAGCAAAGAGGGTGACTGCATCAAGTATCAGTCTGACAGTTTTTCCTGTGTCATTAAACATTGCTGCCTCTTTGGATTGCCGACAAATTTTAAGTAGCACAATAAATGGCATTAGCCTTTCAGTAATAAACTTTGCACATTTTGGAGCCGTATATCACGAGACCTTGTTGAAGGTTGAAGTTGTGTCCAGATTTCTGAATTGAAACGCGTAGCATCCAACGTTTCACAATTTTGTGGCCTTCGGTAAGCATTCTGCTTTTCTTTAAGCTTTTCATTGCTCACTTTTGTGCGAAGGGTTTTATTACTTACTAGGGCAATTTGGTCCGACACATTGGGCCCTAACTGTTCTTGGTCTAACAATTGGACAACACTGTCCAGAATCTCGCCAAATGCCTCATCATTGTCGGAATTTTCCTTTTTGTTCTCTGTCCCCAGCACTAAAGCTAGGTCATTATCATTATTTTGGTCTTCGTCAACCTATGTACGTTCATTGCTATCCTCAGCTTCACTGTCAGAAGATGAGTCAGAAGCCGACCTCGACTTTTGGCGGGAATGCTTGCGGCCTTGCATTAGCCCTGACAACAGCTCGCCAAGTGAATTAAATCCGTCTTGTATGTTTGCTGACAACGCCTTGAATTGCCCATCCATGTTCGCTCGAAGGTGATTTCCATTTTCTGGGGATTCCTTCACGGTGTTTTCAACCTCTGGCTCGTTGAGCAGTTCATCTTCACTGTCGGCCATGTTTTCGACGTACACGTGCCAAAAATAACGCAAGGGGGCGACCAAATTTTTGGTGCAGCTTGCCTCAAGTAATAATTTCGTGTTTAGCGTTCTGTCAAATGACTATTTCAGTTGAACATTTTAATGTTTTCACAAAATATCTCGGCACGGAATTATCCGCGCCCCAACCGAATGCTGAATTTGGTACGCACTGAATGCTGGGTACTTGCTATGCAATCTCATGTGATTTCCTTGTGACAGAGCATTACAAGGAAATATAATTAGAGGATGCTACTTATGCTACTTGTGTAAATCAAGGTGCTGCTAAACGTTGAAGTTAACAAATAACAGAGATTTTGAATGTATAGATATTTTAGATGCAAATTGTTTCAATGAAACAGGAGAGGGTTCTGTTTTACCTACAGATTTCGAGTTTAAGGTTGAATAAACTCGAACTGATAAGAAAAAAATATCTATTGGGCGAAGCAACTAAGGCTGCTGCTGTTGAACTAGCATGAAAGGATTTCAAATTAATTATACCTATGCTAAAGCCCCGTCAACAATTAGTCACAGCAATTAATGATATGATGGTAAAAGAAGAAAGGGAAATTTCTAAATATGTTTTCCAGTATAGAGCTGCAACGCATGTTTTAGCAACCGGTACTCCATATATTAAATTTAATAATATCTTTAATGGATCAAGAGCAACACGTTTAGCCGCAATAATGATAAAACAAATTAGATACAATGGTGTTTATAATATTAATTCATATAGAATAGAAATACCTGATTATTAACGATTTGAAGTGAAAACGAACGAGGGAGTAGTACATCCTGTTTATAAAAACTTAAAAAATGGTTATTTAGCTTTACAAAAACGTTGAAATCGTGAGTATTGGGTAATACCTTTTTCTTATAAGGATTATATACAGGATTATGGTATGGTAGTTGTAGATTTGTCTGAAAATAAAGATAGTTTTAATCAGGTTTTACCCAATTCAACAACAGGACAGGTTAGTGTTGAGTGGGATTTAAAAGCGGCATTGGATGCAGCATGGCAATTATTATTTATTGGTGAATCGAGAAATTGTATTAAATTTGCGTATAATTCTCCACCTTCGAAAAACATTTACAATTTAAAAATAGAAAAAACATATCAAATAACATGTAACAAGATGAAAATGTTATTTTTAAAACAATTGTCTTCTTGGAATAAAATATCAAAAATGATTTGTAAAACATGTATGATGAAACATAAGCATAAATAGAGAAAAAGTCGAAAGATTCCGCCGTTCGGTGTTATTGATTTTTTTGCGAATCTGCAATCACCAAATTTACATATTAAACCTATCATTCCAAAATATCGATAAAAAACACTTTACATAATTCGTCTGAAGAAGAAGAAGAAGATGAGGGTTTTGAAGAAAATAATGTAGAAGAACGGGAAAAAAACAATAATCCTGATAAGGATAATAATAATGATGATGATGATGATAATGATGATAATGGTATTATTAATGATAATGATGATGATGATGATGATGATGATGGGGAAAGTATTTTTGTAGATGTTTATAGTACAGATGAAAGTGACAGTGCAACAGATTTTTCATCAGATTCAAAAATTGAGGAAAAAAATAAAATTCATAATGACACAATGACTTCATCTGTTATTAAATAATTAATTAAATATAATAAAATACTAGAAAAAGAAAAACCAAAAAAAAGAAATCAATTTGTACCTTTGCGTAAATATATTTTATCACTTAGATTAAAAAAAAGAAATGACAATTATACAAAAAAAATTGAAAAAAACTTACTTTTATTATGTAATGAATTGTATAGAGATAATATACCTGATGTTAAGGTAGATAAACAAGATAAGGAAATTTTACAAAATATTGTAAAACGTAAACTTAAACAACAAGAATGCAAGACAACAGTTATAGAAAATCAGTACTTACATGTTTATTTTAAAAAAGCTTTGAAAGAGTTGAAAAAGTTGGAAAAAAATAACATCAGTACCGAGGCTTTAACTAGTGAACGAATAAAAATTGAATGAGCTTTTAACATTGTCAACAAAAGAAAAAAAAATGAAATCATAAATGATCTTAATAGAAATTCAGAAACATTGGAAATGTTGAAAAATTATGAAACAATGAAAAACAGATCTTCCAATTCTGAGTTGGTGGGATTAAACAAAATAATTTTTTTTAAATCAAAACAAAATTACTTACAAGCTAAAAGAAGTAAAACAAAACAAAGTGGAGAGGAAAATTTAGAAGAAACACCAGAAACCTTTTCTAGAAATACTATAGCAAAAAGCAAAAAAAATTGGAACAGTTTTTTTCAAAAAAGGTGAAAGTCGCCAATGGTTGGTTAAGAATAGCAGGTAAACGATTTGATTTATCCCGGGAAGATATTCTTGACATTTTTTCACATCAGAAAAAAAAAATTTAACAGATGAGGGTTTAAATAGAGTTTTAAAAGAATTTGAAACCGTAAAACTTCCTACAAGTTATATTGATAACCTTAAAATAAGAAAGAAATATATAAAATTATTTGATCCACCACCAACAACAACAACACCATCAACACCATCAACATCACGAGTTTCAACATCATCATCTGTAGCACCACCAACAACACCTCCACATATCGAAAACGATTCAGGTTTTTTTAGTTTTCTTTCTCCAATAGCATCACAAATTCGAAAAACAACATCATCTGATAGATCAACTTCATCTAGATTTGAAAGATAAATGAATTTCTTTTGCTTTCTTAATAGATATTTAGATACAGATGAGTTAAATATATTATTCCGTAATAATAACTTAACAGAACATTGTTATTTCGGAGCGTTTCCAGCAAACATTCTTCCATCTTTAATTTAAAAAAAAATGTTGTTCAATATGGAATACGGATGAAGAAAATAAAAAAGGAGAACATTGGGTAGGGATATGGAAGAATCAAAATACAATAACCTGTTTTGATAGCTATGGGAAAAATATGTCCTATTATAATAGAGATTACTGGAAAAACAACTTTTTGAAAAAATACAAATGGTTGAATTATTCCAGTTACCAAAGACAAAGTGTTACATCAAAAACATGTGGTGTATGGTGTATGTTTTTTTTAATTCAAAAATTTTCCAACAATGAGTATCTAAGTATCAAAACTGAAACAGACAACATAGACAAACTAATACACAATGAATTTTATTTAAAACAAATAACAACACCACTTTTTCCAAAAATGATCTCTATCTATCAGACAGAACGTAACAAAAACAAAAAACATACGAAAATGTTGTAATTATCTATCTTTATTGAATAAGTATTCTTATAATTCATAATAATTATCTCATAGGTCATAAATTATTGTATCGTCATCAGGGAATACATCACGACGTACTCTACTATTTCCATAACTTTTTGGATGTGCATCAAAAATTACATATTTATATTTTTTAGAATGCAAATCATTTAAGATCTGCAACATTTTTTGTTTTTGTATTTGACGATTTTGCGCAACCGTCATTAACTTTCTAATATCCGATAAATTTTTGAAAACACCCATGTATTGACTGTTCAATTTTGTTGTTCGGAGCTTTCCATCGCCAAAGTTTAAATTTGGACATACAAATCTAAAAGACATATTATGATGATGACTATCTCTAGTTGCAATATTATTTAACTTACATAAATTCTCTTCACTGAATGTAGAAGGCACCATTAAACCATCCATTACAACCAAATTATTTTGCTTTTGACTATCTTTTTCGTTACTTAAACTTTCGATAGTTGGATTTCCTTTTTTACAATCAATAAATTCGTACGATTCTTGAGACGAAAATGATTGAGTTTCATCAATGTTTCTTTTGATATTGTCATAAATGTCCTGTTGACTTGAGTACAAATACAATAACTTTTGAATTGGAGGTGAAATAATTTCATCGTTATTCTCTAAAACTTTTGAAGTAAAATACGTCTTTCCAGACTGCAAGGGCCCGCACAATGTCATCATAAATGCGTGGTAAAATGGAATACTGACTTTTTTAATTTCTCGAATCTGCAAAAACAAAAAGATTACGAAAGTCGAAAAAACGATTTGCGAAAAGAAAAATTTGCAAAAGCAGCAATAATCAATGGCAATGTTTTTTTTTCCTGATGAACAAAAATAAATGACAATGAGAAAATTGTAAACAAATGACGTTTATACTATTTCTTTTCCAATTCTCAATTGCTTATTATTTTTTCAAAAATCTATCTCGATCAAAGCTAATTCGGCTTAGCTTTTTATCACCAAAATTGCTCGTTTTTTGTATTAAAAAATTCTACAAAGTCAAAATCTCAGATTCAGAGATCTCAAAATACAAATATCTTTACCAATAATTTTAATGTTTTATGTTGTATTATTTTTTATGCTGTATTAGATTTAAGAATGTATGTGTCAACAACAAAAACCAATCCATTTGAGAATATGTTTTATTCAAGAACAAAGTGTTATGCAATAATAGGAAAAGCGTTTTCTTATTCAAAATGATGATTCCTTACTGAGGTTTTAGTAATGTTATTAGCAAAAAATAATATGCCAAGATACAATAAAAATAAGAAATTGCTCCCAGAATGCAGACAAAACGAAAAAAACGAGGTTTATATTAGAAAAACAAATGAGTGTCACAATTCATGCGGATCATGATCATGTTATTTTAACCTGGTCAAAAGCTAATCTGGCTAAGCTTGATTGCTGCAACACCAAAACAGTTTTGAGATCAAATATGACAATGTGTTATTCCAGAGCAAAATGTTGAGAATATTTACCTGGGCTAGGCTTTTTTGAAGATCGGATTTTGTAATGTCAACTAGCATACCAAACAACGAGAAAATTTCTTAGGCATCAATTGATTTGAAAAAATAGATAGCAAAAGGTCGAGAACAGTACGAATTTTGCACAGAGATCTGAAACCATCGAAAAAATATAGGAATAACGTTCTCTTGATTATATGATTAAATGTTCGGAACCAAACTGGATTCAAAATTGAAATGGAGATATAAAATCGCAAAAATATCCTCATAAACAACGGTCTGAAGGATAAGTCCTACTCGAAATTATTTTGTATTGAAGAAAAAACATAGAAAATGTTCATGGTTTGCAAGGGAACTTTAAAGAGTATCAAATTACTTCCAAAACCGAAAGACATGAGTATTCACTTATCTCACGTTGCTGTAATTAATCATTAAGAAACAACCATTTTGTAGTTAAGGTAGTAAAACAACATTTTTTCATTGAACATGAACATTTTAAGAACTATGCTCTACCTTTTAGCTGGCATATGATATTAATGTTTCTTAATGTAAAATAGGTGTAATTAACTTTTGTAAATCAATTGTATTTATATTCTGAAAAGGGATGAGTCAATTAATTTTTAAATCCCAGAGGGAGTTAATGGCTTATTGTAATTTGCCTCCCAATTCTTCATGATACACACAATCATGCTTTTTCTTTTGAAACTTAGATCTACCACTTACTGCAACAACCTGCAACGTTTGACCTACTCTCTCTCTCTATCTGAGCTTAATTCATGCCTGTAAATTATCTTAATTAACATATATGTTATGTAATCTTCAACAATCGTATTGTTTAGCCAAGTCTCTGTTAAACAAGTTAAACAAGAAGGAATTTTTCTGCAATGTAGCGGTTATACGCGCTGGAGGGTTCGGGTTAATTGTAAATCTCACTAACAATGTGACAACTAGAAAGTACTGTTTAAGATGGTCTAGACCAAGGTTTGAACTAACTGCTGTATTCCCACTTGTTACAGCTGCTTAAGTTAAATTTGTCTCGCACCTCTAAGTTAAAGGACGACAATCTCGAAAACAAATATTTAATGGAAATCCATGACATGAAAATACACCAGATGGAATCTATTTAAGAGACGTATCTTCTTAATGTGACAATTTTCCTGAGAACAATGAACTTTTTTTTCAATCAATTGTTTTAAGATTTGAGTTAAAATCCCTTTTTGTTCTCTGTTCAGCCTTTTTGCTTCCAATTCGAAAAAATTATTCTGTTGCTAAATTCGTTTAAGAGTGGACCTAATCTCAAAGAGTTTCATCTTTTTTGCAGATACCTTTTTTGGGCAAAAAAAGGTTTGAGATGTAGCTATTTGCAGAGAAGACATTTGTCTAGCAAGGCAACAATAACTTTACAAGAAGCTTGTGAGAGAAGTAGAGAGGTTATTGGCTCAATAACTGTTGATTACATAAAAAAGAGAGTTTACTACTTCCACCACCGTGTCGGAATTTTCTTTACTGACTATGACGGGAAAAACAGAATTCGAGTATCTCCTGGTAGATCAGGCGTGCTGCAAATTATTAACAACTTCCTGTATATCCATGATGATGATTTGGATTACATTTCTGAGATAAGCATCTCCACTGGGAATATTTCACGATACATTTTACTGCCCAAAGCAAACATTTCCTGGAGTATCAATTCTATCGTCGTCGTTGACAGTACACATCAACTCGCAGGTAAGTTGCATTCAGAAATAACTATTTTGTTAAATTACTGCATGGTATCTATGTCATAAATGACTGCATGAAAGCAAAAATATCGTGTAGTCATCTAACTGCAGAATATGGCAACAGGCTTCCTGTCATAGAGTACCTATGGGAAGTGCTGCGACTTAGCACCCTAGTCCAATTCTCGAAATATAAGAACTTAAAAAGGAGATATGTATCTAAAACATCAGGTGCAACTGTCATAGAGTGTGAATGGGTGAAATCATGCTTAGACAGACAACAAAAGGAAACCAATATGGTCTAAAACCTCTGGTTGGTACCACATTTCAAAAAGTGTAGCAGATTTCTTCTACATTTTTTGAAGCAGTGTGATTTGGTTAGTTTACATAAAACAGTTTTACCCGTATGCACGGATATTGAAAACTTTAACATGTTAATGTGATCCAACTATTGTGTTGAACAAGAGTTACGTTTGGGAGAAAAACCACAATGTTTTCTCTAAGTGTTTGCATAATTAGTGTAATATTAAGGTTTAATTAGTATTCTATTATATTCCGTCGCCAGGCATCCATAATTTGAGGTTATTTCTTATGATATGCGGTTGCAGGGTATGGTTATTATGTGCCAAACTATATAGCAACCAGAGAGCATAAAAACCATCCTTCTCACTGGGTACAAAACAAAACCTGAATAAATAAACTGGCTCTGGTTTGATGTAACGGAGACCCAACAAATCCTTTCCCAGAAAGGTTTATGATAATGTTTAATGAACATTGACTTCTCTGTCCAATGAACAAAGTTAAAAACATTGTATCTAGAGAAAAGTAGCACTATTGGCCAAAGACGTTGATGCACTGAGAACCGACTGCCTTCAAAGATATCCTACTGGGTTGGGAGGAATGAATGATATTTCAAGCTAATAAAAAAGCGCGGACCACAAAATGAGAAATGGTGGTTTTCCCAAAGCAATAAAGTGTTCTTGTTCTTTTCAATTTAAAGCCAAAAGTATGGCGGACGTCAAAAACATGACGCACGCGGTCGTGACCTCCGTCACTTACTTGAGGATAACTGCTGTACAGTTCTCACTTTGAGTCTGGAACAACACGCACACCTACGTGGACTACTATTTGATTATAAAGTTTGTGCACGAATTTTTGCCTTTTCAATCAAATATTTTCTATCACTTTTAAATCAGGAAATACGTGTTTAAAAATGAGAGGCTAGCTATTGCTCTAAGTAAGTCCATGGATATTTTCAATAATTCAGGAATGCCTCACCAGATGTTTTACTCTGGCTAAAATAGTGGCATGGCTTATTCAGTAATGGTCACGCGGACAAATCTTCGAGTATGTAATGCTTGCTGAGGCCCTTCCCTTCCCAACTGTTTACATCACCTTTGATGGCGAGGTTAAAAAATACTGAAAATATATTTCATTATAGAAGACTAGGATAAACTAACATTTATGTCGAAGCCAATTAACCTAATTCCTTAATATGGATAATTCTTCTTCTCATAAAATGAAAAAAAGACTAAGCTTGTTTGATTCCTGATGAGCCCACATGAAATAAATATAAAGTACAGATGAATTAAACTGCAATACTATTCCTTACAACAAATGGATTTGCCACTGATTTCGGGACTCACTTACTTTGGACCAACTCAGGGTGTGTGTTGGATCAAAATGACGTCTGTTTCCGAATATTTCTCTGGGTTCTCAATCCAAGCCTGGTCCGATCCAAAAGAGACAATGGTAATCCCATTCCATTCTACCTGAAAAGAAGTTTATATAATTTTATCTAATTCAATCCTAGAAGTTGTGATCAAATCCCATGCCCACCAGCGAACTCTGAGAGACCTGGAGCTAGATCATTGTCTTTTTTTTTAAAGCAAAATTGAAGGCCACCATTGCACATTAAGGATTGAAAGAAATCTACTTCTTTGTCCAATACATTCTCATACTATACATATCAATTGTAGAAAAACAAAGTTAAAGGAGCTTTAACCAGTCCTCATGCTTTAGAAAAAAGCGTTTTTTATTAGACAAAAGAAGCTAGTACTAGGTGAAAGGTATGTTGTGGCTCAACAACATCCGGCTCACCATGCTTTGCTTTACCAAGTATTTGTATGATGTGACACTTGTCAATTTATTCTACGATTTAAGGCTTGCGACACATCATCCTCAGGCCCATATGCACTGCTACTATAGGATATCATCACCTGTCATTCATTGGCGTGATGTCATCTGAACACGCTCGAACTTGTTTGCCCCGACATTAAAGTTATAGATCAATGGATTTCACTTATATAAAACTTCATGCAATACAAGAATGCACTTCATTTATGTAAATTTTTCATCTTTCGACAAGAATCAATGATAAAAACGGTTGGGGTAAAGTTTCACATTTAACAAAAGGAGCAATAAGAAAACATGTAAAAAAACAAGTCAGGAACTTGTTACAATTTACATGTTTGGATCATACAAGAAACGCCACTCAGTGTAATCTTGGTTGTCAACAAAATTTAAATTTCCTTGTTATTTTAAAGTGCTTGAACAATGTTTCAATGCTATTAAGTAATGTTATAAATTTTTCTTATAGTTATTTAAGCTGGAATAAAGGCTTGAAAATGGTGAGCGGCACTACTATTTGCCAAATATTTGATCTAAAATACAAGGTGCAGGAAAGATTAAGAGTGCGTAAAATTGAAGGTCTTGAAGGTATATTTAGGATAATAATTGGGATAAAAAAATATCAGTGATATATTTCAAGATGGTGCCGTAGAAATACTTGTGGTAAGATAAATTTCATTCAATGTAGATTGCAAAAAAGACCCCTCAATTTTGGTGCTTCTGCAGAAAATATTTTTACGAATTTTCATGATTTAGTCGATAGATATACAAAACTAATATATAGGATCAAGATTTTACTATATGTTCCTCAGATTAACAAAAGTGCTTCATGATTATGCTATTTAAGTATGACAATGTATATTAGATATCCAGAAGATGAACTTCTTGTTTCTGCTGTTAATAAAAAGGATGTTTCTCATGCGGGTTCAAATCATTGATTTACATGTCTGGACTTTATGTCAATAAAATATCTTGTAATAGCAAGAAAGAATTAACGTTTTTAAAATCCAAGAGCTATGCTAATTGTCATATCGTAGCCATTTCACACCAACCTTATCACCATGAGTCGTTAACAGGAGCGGATCCAGCCTTCGGACTTAACTTAGTCACAATCTCCCTGCAGGGGCGTGCTTCCCCCGGGGAAAATTTTAAAAATTCGAAGTCAAATTTTCGGTATTTTCGTGGTTTATGCAAAGGACTCAAAGACTACATTATGATAACTTTTTGCGTCTTTTAAATAGCGGTTTGACCTATTCGCTCTATATCAGAGCTCATCAGCATGACTAGGAAATACAAATAAGTATTATCTGGGTAAAATTTCCGACATGGACGGCCTGGCTCTCTCGAACCCGGCCAAAAAAACTTCTTCAACGCATGATTTTACTAATCTGGATTTGCTGCTCAACGGTTCGGCTATTATTTATTACTTTTGGGCAGATAATCGTGCAAGTAATTATGAGGCTTCGTTTTTGTCGCATATTTTCGATGGAAGAGAATCAAAATCATAACTCTTTCTGTTGCTCGTCAAAAAATCAGTTTTTAGCTTTACTTTAAAGATTATACTGTTACCTATCCTTTTCATATGCATGTAATGCTAGAAAAGCCATGACCAAGAGAAGAAATGGCCCACAATAATACTTCAACACCGATGCCACAGTTAGTTTGCGGGAATATCATTCTCAAAATTTCAACAACAAACCCAATTTCAACGAAAAGAAAAAGAAGATTATTATTCAGTTAAGACCAGCACTAGTTGCTCTAGAAAGCCAATTCCATTCTTCTTTTATCTTTTGCAAATAAGTCTATAACCTTTTCAATGTCTGGTTTGATGTCCTGGTGAATATATAACAAAGCTAGATCATTCGACCGTTGAGCAGCCATAGTACTTCTTGTATAAATCTTCAATCTCCGTAAAGCAGAGAACGACCTCTCACACTCACAAGAAGTGTCAGGTATAGTTCCTAAGATTTTCAGCAATATTTTAATATTTTCCCAACCAGAAAAATTTATAGATTTTAAAGTAGAAGAAACGTTTTCCTGAAGACAAGTGGAGTTAGTGCGCGGATTTCCAATATGCTTCCCAGAGATCAAGTTCACCATCTAAACCCATTGGGTTGGGAAGATCCTCCAAGAACAAAGTAGAAAATAAGGAAAACTTTTCCTTCCAAGAAGATCTTCCACGAGAAAGACAAGAAATTAACTTGGATGGAATCATTACCAGCCCGTAGTATACATTTGTTGAAGATGAGTTAAACCTTTTCCCCAACTCAGAGCACAAGTGATCCACTAAATGAATAGTAATGGTCTTTTTAAAGTAATCAGACACCGATTCAGACGGAACATTATTTCGATTTGTCTGGCGACCACATGTTCTCGGTTGTCTCTGTTCAACATTAACCTTTTCTGCCAATGCCAATGCAATGTTCTACCAGTTTGCATGGTAATCGTCTATTGCCTTTCTTATGGTGTTTGACAAATTCTTTAGGGCCTGAATCATATTCAAACCATCGGTAATATCGTTACTAGACGATTGAAGTAACTGAGTAACCGGCAGAGTAAGATCAAAAACACATCTAGTTATTACAAGTGCAACTATAAAATCAAAAGATGTTAAGAGATGCAAAAGAGAGGACGCTTTACTAGAGGTTTCACGATTACATTTAGCTTCAACGTTACCACTCATTTCTTCCAAAGAAAGCACTATGGCAACAAACAGTTCCTCAAAAGTGTCTAAGCTCTAAATACGCGCAAACCATCTAGTTTTACATGCACTTTTTAATCCCTTTTTTGCAGAATCCGGGCAGTGATCTGCAATACATTTCTCAAGAATCTGTTGCCGGCCCTGAGAAGAGTTAAAAAAGTTTGCAACCTCCTTCACCTGTTCCAAAACGTTTCTCACAGATTGAACAACGCAGGAGCCACAAATACTAAGATTTAATCTGTGACTGTAACAATGTGTGTAAATGGCTTTCACATTCAACCTGTTAATCCTGGCTGCCAAACCATTAACCCAACTTGCAACCGAACCTGAACCATCGTAATCCAGACGGCGACAGTCCAAGATATCCACACCTAACTCCTCATTCACACATTTCAAAATCACAGATGCAAGATCTTTCCCAGACATACCTTCACTACAACGAATAAAACGAAAAAGTTCTTCCCGTACATTGACTTCCCCATCAATAGAGCGTAAAACCAAAGACATTTGTTCTTTATTAGATATATCAGAAGTCTCGTCTGCGATTAATGCATAAAACTTATTTTCTTTTACCTTTGCTAAAAGTTGGTCAATGATGACCTTGCCACAACACCTAATTAAATCATTTTGAGTGGTTTTTGAAATGTAGGAGACATTTTTATCCTGGCACTTGAGGTTGGCCTCCAATTCAGTGTCTCCTGCACGAATATGGAAGTTCAGTAGCTCAATGAAATTACCTACATGGGCACTGGAATATTTGTTAACATCAGGATGGTATTGACAATCATCTCGATGACCCCTATGAGGCAATTGTAGGAGACACGCAAGAATGATGGTATCTACAACTGGGATTAATATCTTCCTATTCTCTGAAATCTTTTTTTTAAGATTAGTATCAATGGTAACGTTTATTGGCTGGCTTTTGCCCACACTTTAGAACAAGATCTCATTAAGTAGAGCAGTTGTATAAACATGAAGACCAACCAAAGTACTTTCATGTCTCTTAAATGCACTTGTGGCATCTGGCCAGTGGGTTAATGGTTCCGAAAAAAGAATTTTGATTCGACGTATTTTTGAAGGAAATCGGTCACCAAACAAAATGCAAGGTAAACAGAAACCACAATCCAAACTAGGAGAATAAGAAAGCCAAGAATAACGTTTTAGCCAAGTATGTCGAAAGGATCAAGAGCGACCATTTACATCAACAGTTTTGGGAAAATAATAGGATTCATCAGGAACAAAGACACTTTTTACTAGTTTTCCAATTTCTTGGTGTTTAGTATGTTTGACTTTTTCTTTATAAATGCTAACATCAAATGCATTTCTATGGGAATCACCTGGTGGTGCCTGTGGCAAACTATCATCTTTACTTAGCAATTCCAAGTGAGAAGAAGAAGTGAAAGTATTACATGTACCTGAAGTCCTACTCCCTAAGATAGCACATGGACAAGCCTTGTTCGTCATAGCTGCTTCATTGCTACTACAAGATGGCATGAAAGTGAACTTTGTTTGTCCGGTAGACTTGTTGTGTTCAGGCAATGAAGTGCTTTTTTTTCCTTTTAGTCCCCCTTCCACCAAGAATCAATGGCACATAATGATTGTGCTTAATTACCACTGATGGAAGGGCAAAACCTTCAAAGCAAAACAATACTCTCAAATAGTTACTAGTTAAGGGCTTAATTGGAGCACGAGGTTCAATCTTTTGGTTGAATAAAACATTCCACCTGTACGCACTGGAATAAAAGTCAGCGTAGCATGAAACAATATTGCAAGATGTTACAGAGGAGAGTGCCAACAAACACAGAAACCCACTCCACTTCTTATCCTTGGTGCTCAAAACTGCTTCTGCCCAAACCAGTTCAACTGCAGAACAACCCCTTCCAGCATTGTCAATAGCTTCAAAATATACCGACATGGCCGCCATGCTTCAAATAGAATCAAAAGATTTGTTGTCCTGAGTTTCGAACAATGTGGAAAAACATGGATGCTTTGCGTAAAAACCAGCGTATAAAAACTATTCTATAGAAGTCATCAGTCTCAATATGGTAACTAAAGAGTTGTCACCAACAAACAGAATGGACAATGAACTATACATACATTTTCCATTGGCATCAGATCTAAAATAATACAAAAACATCTGACGTCCATCAAGTCTACAAATGCTAAACGAACGGAAGCCATGTAGAACATATTCACTCGTTTAACATTCATGACGTGCTTTAGGTTTCCATAAGAAACTCATAAACATTAAAACATGCATATTTAGGCAACCTTAGAGCAACCAGATTTGAGCCCTTTGTCTTTGCACATTGCGGTATGTAAATTTCAGCGTTGATATTTCGGAAAATATCAACCCCTATCCGATCCAACAGATCGTCATTTGTACACTTATTTTTAGCTTGAAGAGAAGTCGACAGTTCTTGGTAAAAGTTTGCCAAAACAATCTCGTCATTGCTCGATAAAGCATCACCAACTTGCTCGGCGAAAGACGCCATGTTTTGTAGTAGTGACACACAGACTCAGCCTGCAACCAGCATATTGTGCTCAAATTCGCACAACACTGCTTTAAAGTCTAACTAAAAACGAAGGCTCGATAGTTGGCACAACGATAATGAAGCAATCAAGAGAGCGATCATATTTGCCAAATTCAGCTCAACTTACAGGTGCAACAACTTTGCGCAGGTTATATTTTGCAAGTAACTGGCGTGATGTTTTGACTTTGTTGATCGTGCTTAAACCTGCACCCAGGTGTTAGAACACTCATGGCTAGCCGTGCAGTTAGTAATTGTTACGTCACCAAAAAAGAAAAAGTGCAATTTCTTAACCGCTTGAAAAAGTTTGAGCAATTAATGGATTTAATTTGAAATATTTTAACTTCGTCGCGTGCTGGATGTGACGTAGTCTAAATCCGCCCCTGGTCGTTAATGTTTTCTCAACGGTAAATACGTGTCATCCTCTTTATTCAAAGCTGGTAGCTCTTGTTCAAATAGTTCCTCCTGGATGGGCTCTACTTTTTCATGTTCTCTACCTCATAGATTTTGCAATCCCCTGAAGATACTTTCTTATTTTGGATACTTCTTCTCTCAACTTTGCCTCGCATGCAGTTTCAAAAACTTTCTTATATTTTTAACACCTACTATGTCTCCAATTTTCAATTCAGAGAATGGGAAATCCCCAGGCAAGTAACTGTATAAGGTCAACCGCACTTGCTCTTTATCAGATTCGAGTATGTTAGCTGGTATCACAAGTATACTTGTATGATTTGTACAATTATAGTTATTCCAATTTTATCTAAAAAATATATCCAATCATTTTTTCTCTAATGATGAGAATATTTTCACATTTAATCGCTTATAATGGTCTGTTGAACCCTTCAATGATGGTTGCTTTTCTCTTGATACATGTACAAAAACCCCTGATGTTACGACCTGTTAGCAAATTCATCAAACTTATGTTATAAAATTTCTTATAATCATCAACCTATGCAATGTTTGAGTATTTTTGCAAATCGATCCCCGAGTTTCTCTTATAACTTACTATCAGCTTTCTTTATGTCGTGTGTGTATTTTCTTGACACTGCAGTCATAAATGCATATGGACATTGAAGTTCTACAGCTGTCAAGGAGTGCTCGGAAAATACAGACACAAAATGAAAGAATCACAGATGGACAGAACAAAGTTAAATGAAGAAAAAGAGCAGGATGAGAAATATTTGGCCCAATGTAAGAAGTATATCAAGGTTACTAAAAATAGGCATTTAAAAGAGAAGAAATTTAAGGAAGTTCAAAAGAAAGATGTAAGAAACTACTACCAATGCTGTCTGAGTTCCACACATGTTAACACTGTATTATAAAACCCCCCATCTAATAACGGAACTGACGTCACACAGAGTGACCTGAAGGTGATGTGACTCTGTCTAATGTTACTAAGTGAGGTGACCTTACCGTTTAAAGTGACCTTACCGGCTAAGGTAACGTTAGCCAGCAAGGTGACATACCAGGCACGTGCGAAACCGGTTCGAATCAGTTTTTGTAATACAAGTTGAGATATCCAATTGCCACTCTGTACAGCTCTGCATAAAGCAAACTTCCCTTTTCTAGAGCTTCTCTAGAGCTTTTTTTGAGTTTTTGTTCGTTGTGGAGTCAATATCTGGTTGATATGGAGTCAATACCAGGTCGATGAGAGGTTGATGTGGGGTCGATGTCAGGTCAATGTGGGGTCGATGTCAGGTCGATGTCAGACCGACGACAGATCGATATGGAAATGATGTCAGGCTGATGTAAGGCCGATGAGAAAAGGATGTAAAGTCGATGCCAAGAACGTTAGAAAAGCTCTAGAGAAGCTAAACTGTCTCGACCCTTGGATAGAAGCCTAAATTAACCCGCAGACCCGGATTAACCTTTGTAATTATATATTTGTAAGGTTCACTATTATTAAATACATCAATAAATAGCTCTTAAACATATCGTCTGGGTTTTATGGTAATTTCCAACTTGGATGGCTTGACTTTGTACACTGTTCCGTTCTCTGGGAGATCAAGCTTACGCTTCTGTCCTTCATGGTCCACAGGATTTACTTCCAGGACTTTGACTGCTTTACGTTTCTTACTCGCTGGCAACAACGGTACTTTTTTGTAGTATAGGGCACACAAATTAATATGTTAAGCGTTTATTGCAGTCTTTCTTCATCTCTCCAAGTTTGGAAGGTTTTCGTTTACGTGTTTGTCCATGTTTTAATGTTGTATCTCTTAAATAAGCGTTAAAGCTTCTCTCCATCTCTTCTTGTCACTCGAGCAAATTTTCCAAACTCCTTTCCTTATTGAATTTCTTTGGTTCTCTACTCTGTCTAGGTACATATATTCCCATTTTACTCCACTTTAGCCATTTCTTGCGTTCTTTCTTCTGTGTCCATACCACGTACTTGGCCAGGATGATTTGCTAACCTTGCTTGATTGGTACTACTACAACAAAACAAGGGACAATTTAGCCTTGTCTTAGAGATGGAACTGAACAAATAGCTAATAGCAATAGCTTTACACAATCTTTACAGAATCGTTACAGATTCAGGGCTTGCCTCGATTAGCACATATGTTCAGCAAATTATGTCATCAGGCCAAATCGAGCCAAAAACTGCCGTTCCAAACCTAAACGGGTTACATATGATCCAGTGTTCAGAGTAACTATGAGCAGATGAGCCGTGCTCAAAGCAATTATGAGCTGACGAACAATACACATTGGCACAAAAGCTTTACAGTAGCTTTACAGAGGCTTTACACAGGGAGGGCTTGCCTTGGTTAGGACATATGTTCAGCCATCGGGCCATTGGGCCTAATCGGGCCAGATAGAATAGGAAATATTTGGCAAAATATCATTTGCTGTTAGGTATTTGTTTGGAAAATTTGTGTCGAAAAAGGAGAAAATGTCCTGTGTTTTGTTGAAGTAGTACCCATCTAGCAAGGTTGTAGTGAATCATCTTACTAAGTGCATAGTATGGGCACAGAGGACCGCAATAAATTGCTAAAGTGGAGTAAAATAGGAATATGTGTACCTACACAGAGTAGAGAACTAAAGCAATTTAATGTGGAAAAAAGTTTGGAAAATGTGCTAGAGCAACAAGAAGAGGTGGAGGGAAGCTTTAACGTTTATTTAAGAGATACTACATTAAAACATAAAAAAACACGTAAATGAAATTTCTCTAAACTGGACAAAACAAAGATAGACTGCAATAAATGCTTAACACCTTAATTTGTGTGCGCTACTACAAAAAAGTACCGTTGTGGCCAGCGAGTAAGAAACGTAAAGCAGTCAAAACCGCAGATGTATATCGTGTCGAGCATAAATGACAGAAACCTAAACTTGTTTTCACAGATAATTGAACACTGTACAAAGTAAAGCCATCCAAACTGAAAATTACCATGAAACCCATACAATATGTTTAAGAACTATTTACTGGTTTATTTAATAATAATGAACCTTACAAATATATTATTACAAATGTCAATCCGTGTCTGTGTGTTAATTTATTCATCTATCCAAGCATCGATACAGTTTAGCTTCTGTAGAGTTTCTCTAAAGTTCTTGGCATCGACCTCAAATCTGCCTGACATTGTCCTGACATCGACCTAAAATCGATCTGTCATCGATCTGACATCGATCCCACATGAAACAGAAACCCAAAGCAAGTTCTATAGAAGCTCTAGAGGAGGGAAAGTTAGGTCTTTGTAGACCTGTAAAACGTGGCAACCGAAAATTTCAAGTTGTGTTACAAAATCCGATTTGAACCACTTTCACCCGTACCCGGTACGTCACCTTGCTTTGTAACGTTACCTTAGCCGGAAAGATGACTTTAAACGGTAACGTCATCTGAAATGGTAACGTTACTAGAGTCACGAGCATTGCACGTACAGATACGTCCTCTTCACTGGAACGTCACTTGTGTCACGTTACCTAGGTGTAACGTTACCTTGATCGGTAAGGTAACCTTACCTAGTAACGTTACCTTGGGTTATGTCACCCTCTGGTCACTTCATGTGACGTCACTTCCATTATTGGTTGGCAGATCTTATACTACTTAGGACATATAAATGTCCTTCGTTGTCGCGAAAACTATCCCAACGACTTTTCAATTACATTCATGAACAAATGCTCGGGAAAATGGTTACGGTTTAACAAAAAATACTCGTTCTTGCGCAGTTTTTCTGGCAAAACCAAGTTTAGTAAGAGTGATACACAGTATTAACAAACTTTAAAACAATAATTACTAACACAGTAAAATGCTCTCAGAAACAAATCTGAAGTAATCTTTAACTGTTTCTAATTTTTAACAAGAAGCAGTGGCAATACCAGAACAAGCTCTGAGTATTGGACCAAGAGTCAAATAAAAGAATCCCTTGGAGAATCATATCAAAACATCAATAGCTATACATTTTCTGCTTTCGCAAGTCCTTTCCATAGTTTACATCGGGGTAACAGCAATCACCCCGTCTTACCACTATGATTGATTCGCTATCGCAAACTGAAAGTAAAATTTTAAATATTGATAAAGGTTTCATTCTTCCGCCCGACACTGTTTATGCATCAATAGAGCTTAATAGTAAAAAAATTAAAGTACATAGAACAGAGTTTCCTTCTACACAATTTCCTGTACCTCCTAATCTGGTCTTTCTAAGCACTTTCCCGATTTTGTCATTCGCACTTGCATGCAAATGACATACGAACTGGTATTTATACTTATCAACTTTACATGTAATAAAAAGGTAAAACAACAAACTTTTATTATCTACAAGAAAAAAGAGGGATGTTTTATTTGTACTAAATTTTAATACAGAATCAAATCAACAAACTTCCATAATTGTTTTCGAGAATATTTCTTGCGATCAAAAGCAAAATTCAATTATGAACCCTAACCAGTATAACAATGAAAAGAAATCGGATGATTTTGGTGAAAATAAAAATATAACATATAAAAAGAGAGTGAAGAAAAATATAAAGTTGCCAATAGCAAAAAAAAAATTGTGTAAATAGTAAGTTAAACAAGGTTAATCTTCAAACAAAATCCGGAAAAAAGATAAAGACAATTCCAACAATAATTTGAAAAACGCAAACTAAGTTTATGATGAAACAATTATATTATTATTATTATTAGATAAAATAGAAAGGATGGTTAGGCGATCTAAAAAAAAATTTTTGCAGTGAGAATAGGCCAAAACATGATATCAAGTTTAGGAGACAAGCTAAGAAAATTGCAATCCAAGCGCAAAATAGTTTAGAGGCTATAAGAAAAAAAAGAGCTTTTAGATTTAAGAGAATTTATAAAACCTAGCAGCATCAATGAATATATGAGACCCCAATGACGATTCCGCTTGAGTCTAATGTCGCTAATACAGCGACAAGAGAAGATGAGCACGCTTACATTGTAGATGGAAATATAAAGACAAATGTTACAAGATTTTTTGACATGTAATACCACACATTTTGAAGTTAATTATCAAACACCTTGTGAATCATAAGATTCAACTTACCTTAAGTTGAAAAAGAGTTACAAACGACTCTGCTACTACTGATAAAACGATAAACAAAGCACATTTTCGTAGCAAGCAAGAAATCATCCTATCAGGAAAACTTAGCAAACTGATTTATAAAAAATAATCAAAAAATTATACAGCAATTTTCACAATATCAAAAGAAGAGCTCTGAATGGCAACTGAACTGCAGTATATTTAGAGATAAAAGGGATTAAATATGATCCAATCAAATGGCTTTTATATGTAAGGACACTGAAATGCATCACAGATAAAAATGCAACTATAAAGCCAAAAAGCTTTGATCAAGAGTGTTTTAAATGGGCTGTTCTGATTGCGCTGTTTACTTTTAGTGATAGAGAGAGTCCAGGTAAATTACAAAATTTTAGTAGACAAGTCCAAAACATTAAACACTGGGGTGTTAACTTTTTGACCATAATCACTGAAATTGACAAATTAAAAAAAAAACTCTAATATATACGTTAATGTATTTGGACATGATTAAAACTTACTCTCTCTGTTGAGGATTTAAAAACAAGAGGATATTGTAAGACTATTACTACTTAAAGATCGACATTATTGTGTAAATGGAGACATGGGTTGGCTTGTGAGGTGTCAAATTACGAAAAACAGAAATAAGAAATTTATATGTGAAAGATGTTTAATCTACTTTGGTGAACAAGAGTTATTAGAAAAACATAAACAGTACTGTAGTTTACTCACCTCAGAAAAAGCAATTATGCCAGACCCTGACTCATTTATGAAATTTGAAACTTAATCACCTGACTGAAGTGCCGTTTGTAATTTATGCAAGTTTTGAATGTTTGAAAAAAATAGCAAACAAAAACTCGTGTAAATCAACAATGCAGTATCGAAACCATGAGCCTAGTTATTTTGTTATCGTATAATATGTATTGATGACACTATTTTCAGACGAATTTAATTGATCACACACGTAAATATGAACAAATAGTAATTTCTAAGATATTTGTGAAGACATTAGAAGTTGAAACGGCAACAATATATCACAAGGTCAAATTGCTAAAGATAATGGCTCTTGCCAATGCTAATAAGAGACTTTGAGAATGCAACATATATTTTTGCATGTAACAAAGTAGTTTGTCACGACAAAATTAGAGACTACTGCCGTTTTACAGGTGAATATCGTGGAGCAGCTTAGAATCAATACAATTTCAAACTTCAGGTACCTAAATTTATCAAGTTGTTTTTCATAATTTAGAAGAAAACGGCAGCCACTAGTTGATAAAAAATCTTAGAAAGTCATCTGGTCATATTAATGGAATTCAAAAAACGGAATGAAAATATATAAGCATTAGTAAAAAAGCGTTAGTAGAGATGATTAAGGGCAGAGAGTCTGAAAAATTAGTTCAACTTTAAAAACAACTATGTTCCGTAGATTCATTCTAATTGATGAGTGAAGGACTAGCGTCGTTAGTAAATTATTTAAACAAGACGGTGTTTAATAACTTTTAACAATACTTGTCAGATAATATATTCTTATTTTCTAGAAAAGGAGTCTATCCCTATGATTACATGGATTCTCTAGAAAAATTCAAGCACACAAAAGTGCTTTCAAAATATAAATTTTGTTCAAAGATAAACAATGAAAACATTTCAAGCAAAGACTATTCCCATGCACACAATACTTGGAAATCGTTTATGATAAACAAGAGGCAGACTACGTAGGGAGAAAATGGGGCTTCTGGGACAAAAGTATAAGCTACTATTATGCATATTTAATGAGCTATCCAAAATCTAAGATGGCATATACAATCAGGAGCAAAAGATATTGAGACATCGTATTCACTTACCCCTTTACCCCGAATACAATGTTCCTGTCGTGATTTCAGGTCACGTAACTTGCTCAAAACACCCACCCAACATTGTTAAGGGGAGAGGCGAAGAATAGTAAAAAAATCTGAAATATTTGAGCAATACATAGGCCAGAATGAAAAAATAATGCTTCAAATACGTAAAGTCTCAAATTTTTTGCTCCTGACTCTCTAAGACACATGTTAAAGCGAGATATATATATCCGATTAATGAAAAAATGATCAATACCATATAAATAACTTAATCGTTTTATTATGACTACAATAGTTTTAATTCGTAGAAATATCGATTTCAAGTTTGTTTACATGGAGATTAATTATTAACAGTTAGGGCGTGAAATTTGAATAATTTGGTGTCGTAAAATTTACATTGCACGAAATGGCAATGCTGGTAGATGAAATTCATATCGGAGAACCTCGGCGTTGCTACTTAAAAGCATACACCCAGACAGATCTTGAAAAGTTTCCCATCAAAGAATTGTTTGCACCCACTGTGGTTGAAGCTTTCACTTCCAAACAAACCAATTTATTGCCACAACACTGCGCATGTTGTATTGAAAAGCACCAAGAGCAAGGCGTTCACTATCCCCTTGCTTTGCAGCTTTCGGCCCCTAAAAAGTGATTAACCTGCACAAAAGCCCTGGAGAAGAACCATGGGATCGTGGTGCATCTCTCAGACCAGGAAGGCTACTATTTGACGTAAACATATGCAAGTTGGACGAATACGTCTTTCACAACGACAATCATCCCAGTTTGGAAGTAATTGGCTCCCCGAAGACAAGTAGTTGTCAGCGGGCATATCGTCGAAAGCGTTTTTAATCGTCATGCGGCAGCTGCATTTCTTAAACGAACGAACAGTCTGAAAATAGTTGCATTCAACCAAACATGAAGTGTCTACAAATATTGTAGTGTCAGATTTTATTGCAAAGCATGAAATTAAAGACCAAACATCTCTTCTTGCGACGGCAAACAAGCAAAATGAGCAAGGAAAAAGAGATCTGGCGCAGTTTGTTCTATCTCGAACGTCAAGAGCTTTCCATGAGCTCGTAGATCAGACCTGGAAAATGAAAGAGACCTCTAAAATTATACGGCGCAAAAAACCGTCCCGGATGGACGTAATTTGAAGGGCATTGGCAGTAAACTGTGCAGAGGGATGGAAAGGGCAATGGTTAGGGTGCGCGAAAGAGGTATTGCTAAAACAACAAAATCCATCCTTTTGTATACGCGACGGCTATAAAGCAGTTGTTAGAATGTGGAAGAGGCAAATTCCAAAGCCTACTGTTAGTTGGGCCGATAAATTGTGCGAGATCCTTTTTGTTACGGGCCTTGGAGCTATTGTTCAGCACATTCACTAACCCAGCATCCGATAAATTTGAATGGGCTAGGACTAAAAACGCCGAAGCAGTTTGGCTCAACAATTTTAGATTGTCCAGAGAGGTGATTGAGTGGAAGACTTTTTTGCTATTACTTGAAGGAGATCAAGTAAATCTCCCGGCTCCAAAATATCACTTCGCCAGAGATGTGAGTATTGATAATAATGTCCAAGGTCCATACAACACTGAAGACCCAGTTGAAGATAATATGATGGCATCCCGGTGGAAAGTGTTTTATTTCCATCACAGTATACCTAAGGATGAACAGAAGAATATACCTCGGTTTCATCGCTGTTTGCATCGCTAGTTTTATTACGCAAATTTGTTTGAATGCAATTCTAACATGACAACTAAAAACTGAGTTGAAAAGACAACATGGCAAGCTTAAATACTTTCAAAAATAGTTTAAAAACTATTCACAATGCTAATAACTGTGCTTGCATATAATTATGTCATATTTTGTAAATGTTACTATCATGTTACTATCATGTTACAACTCATGTTACCATTTTTGCACTATGCCTTTCCATATATAATGAACATGTTACCACATGTTACCATCGTATGTTTCCTTGTTTCATAATAAAATCAAATGGTGCTTGTTATGCTATAATTTCTCTAGGAATTCCTTTTTCAAATGTGTGCTTAAAAACGGATCATAAATTTTAATTTACTGATAATAAAATAAGTAACTAATTAGTATGACTAGAAATAATAAAAAATTTCACTCAATTTAAATGCAAACTAAGTAATGTCTTGCAAAATGTATAATTCTTGCTTTTTAATTTTTGATGATGTCATAGTGACATCATAGTGTAGTTACGCTACACGTAATTTATTGCTGTTAGTCAACATTAAAGATAAGGGCAACCACAATTATTTCAGATCGCATTTTGTTGTGACAATAGTCAGTCATGTAATTTCCTTCGAAATATGCATAGAGACAATCAGGAGCAAAAGATATGAGACATTGTATTCGCTCCCCCCTCCCCCCCAAAAAAAAATGTTGTTGTCGTGATTTCAGGTCACGTAACTGGCTCAAAATATCCACCCAACATTGTCAAGGGGGGAGAGGGGGGATATAGTGAACAAATCGGAAATGTGTGAGCAATACATAGGCCAAGATGTGAAAATAATGCTTCAAATACGTAAAGTCTCCATTTTTTTGCTCCTGATTGTAAGTATAAGTTGCTATTTTGCGTACTTAATGAGCTATCCCAATTCCTGGAAATTTTTGTTGACCAAATTCCTGGAGTTCATGCATATTTAATGAGGTATCGAAAATCCAACATGGCCCTATAGTATAAGCTGCTATTATGCATATATAATGACATAACCAAGATGGCGCCAAAGTATAAGCTACTATTATGCTTATATTTTTTGGGGACTTCTGGGACTTAGGTATAAGCTACTATTATGCATATTTAGGGGCTGTGCACACGAGCGCCGTTTTCAAGCGTTTCCAAAAACGTTTCTGTCTCGGTTAGCGTTTTAACGCTTAGTTTACGTTTTTCAAGGGAAAAACTTTTCAATATATTAAATGAGCTGCAGCCCATGTCCTGAATTGTGAGTGTTTGCATCTGTTTTCGTGTGAAAACACAAATGAAAACGCTCAAAAACGTTACCGTGTGCACGTAGCCTAAGTAAGGGGGCTTCTGGGACAAAATTATAAAGTACTATTATGCATAATTAATGAGGTATCTTAAATCCAAGATGGTACCAAAGTATAAGCTACCATTATGCATATTTAATGTGGTATTCGAGATGGCGCAAAAGTATAAGCAACTATTACGCGTATTTAATGAGCGATCTTCTGGGACAAAAGTATAAGCTACCATTATGCATAATTAATGAGGTATCCATGGGGTTTCTGGCCCAAAAATATAAGCTCCCCTTTATGCATATTCTATGAGGTATCCAAGAAGGTGCCAAAGTATAAGCTACTATTATGCATATTTATTGGGGTATCCAACATGGCGCCAAAGTATAAGCTACTATTATCCATATTTATCGAGGGGCTGCTGGAAGAAAAGTATAAGCCACTGTTTAGCACATCTAATGAGGTATCTAAGAAGGCGCCAAGGTATAAGCTACTATTATGCATGTTTAATGAGGTATCCAAAATCCAAGATGGTGCCAAACTATTGGCTACTATTATGCATGTTTAATGAGGTATCCATGGGGTCTCTGGCTCAAAAGTATAAGCTAGTGTTACGTTTATTTAATGACGTATCCATGGAGTCTCTGGCCCAAAATTATGAGCTACTATTAAGCATATTTAATGAGGTATCCAAGATAGCCCAAAACTATAAGTTACTATTATGCATACTTAATATGGTATAATGTAATCGAAAACTCATGAATGATTAATGACGTCCAGGAATTTGGTCAACAAGAATTCAAGAAATTTGGTCATGCGACTTTGACCTTTACCCAAATTTCTGACTTAGCAAATTTTCATCTCCTTTTTGAAATCTGATGCCAATGTATAAGCTACTGTTATGCATATTTATGAGGTATCCATGATGGTGCTAAAGTATAAGCTACTACAATGCACATATCTGAGCTATCACTTCATCAGTCATTTCATAGGGTTTCTGGCACATTTTCAGCGCCAAAATCTATGCTACTATTATGAGTATTTAATGAGGTATCCCAGATGATGCTAAAGTATAAGCAACTATTATGGACATGTCTGAGCTATCACGTCATCATTCACTTGATGGGGTTTCAGGCACATTTTCAGCACCAAAGTATATGCTAATATTATGTATATTTAATGAGACATCCAAGATGGTGCTAAAGTATAAGCTACTACTATCCATATTTAATGAGGTATATGAAGTGATTAAAAGAAAGTATTTCGATGAAAAATATCTACCATTAAAAGAATCTTTTCAAGACTTAATAGGATAATGAGAAGAGGATGATTTGAATCTTTAGTCCTCAAACTCCCTTTTTAAAAAATCTAAGGTTGAACCTAGAAAACCTTTTTTTACATAATAAATGAGTGAGCCACAAAAACCACAATCTTTAAATAATTGTGAAGCTCTTTTAAAACTATCTTCCGTACAGGAAATTAAATACATGCAATCCTACTTTAAAGAAGCAAAAAAAAACATTGGAACAAATTTCTCATGACTATAAATAAGATAAGATGAATAAAACAAATTATATCCTTACGGAAGTCATTATAAAAACACTACCCGAGCTTATGCAACATCTATAACTTATAGAAAACGTGATGAAGATGGGGAGAGATCTTTCTGATAATGAACCTTGTACACAGGATATAAAATTTGTTTTGGAATATATCACACCTTATATTCAACTCATTGGAGTTTTATCAGGTTCTTCATTCATAGGGAAACACGTTGTAAAGGGGTCTTTGAACCCGCTTAACGCTAAAAATGTTAAAAATAAAGAGTGTCCAGAATCTCAGGAGTCTCCTCAAGAAGCGAACAGAAAGACCTCAGAGTCTTAAATGAGATCTCGAATCAGTCTAACATTATTAGGACACCGGAGACATATGGTGGACCTTTTAATATGAACACCGTCTGAATGACCTGTTCTGGAAAAGCACATTATTTGCTAAAAGTGCTTGAGCAAGACTATTTAGGCTATTTTGATTAAGTTTTTTTAATCTGCCCTACTTACAAGCGCAATAAGACCTATTAAGCTAGGCGTTATGATAACGATGAAAATTTTATCGTTATACCTCGGTCAAGAAGACGTAGAATCTCATTTAGAACAAGTAATGGAGTTCTCAATAGGCACAAATTCAATTATTATTTTAGACGATTACGCAGCTTCACGTTGAGTAAAACAAAGATCCTCAGAACTCGTAAAACTAGCATTTTTGGCAAGACATGGACTTTCTACGATTGTTATTACGCAGCAACTAACGTCTCTTACAAAACCTTATCGCGAATATATTTCCAAGTTAGTTGGGTTTTTTTAAATCCTAATCGAAATGACATGGATCTTAATTTTGATGATTGTTTTGGACAATTAACTAAGGAAGAAAAGTCGGAGATTCGAGATGCTCTAAAAAAAAGTATGCAAGACTAAAGATTTTATTAAGATACCGTTACAAACATTTTGTGAGCAAACAATAAAACATATACAACTCACTAAAGGTACACTTTTTAAAACTTATGTTCATTTTGTTTTACCACCCGTATAAAAACTATTATTATTGTAAAAATGTTTGTTGAGTTTAAGATTAGTTCCATTTCATTCAAGTTTAGAAGTGCATCCACAAGACTTATTAATTTTTGTTTCTTTTTCCATAGTGAATTCAACACTTTCAATATTTGGATAAGCATATATTTTGGAATATGTGACACTCCTATTCCTGAAAAACATCACGATTGTGGCCATGCTTTTTTGACGTAAATTGATCGTTTCATTTACTAAAGTCAAAGCTTTATTCCACCATACGTTTTCATCAATGTTGCATGTTCGAATAATAACCTTTTCCCAAGCTCCTATCCAGAAAGAGCTTCCTCCCCTAAAGATTCGTTTTCGATCATCTCATACTCTTGTTTGATATTTTCTGAAGTATAACCTTCTACGCTTTTGCCAGATTGAGCTACCATGATTTTACCTGCAATGGGATGAGTTGCTTAGTATTGAAGATTGTGACCCATCGAGAATAGTTCAAGTAATCTACGATCTCCAACGATTTTATCGAATTTTATTTTTTGTTTTGATCGTAAAACCACAGCAACTAAAGCATCTGAAACTTTTTGAGTGGTTTGAGTTTTTGCTCTACTATCATCTCCCGAGTTTAACTTCCTCGTGTTCTTGTTAGCGATTCCATATTTGGATCTTTCACCTCTCACACATTCTGGTAAACAAAGATCTTTATAAACCTCGAACTCACTATGCCCTGTAATATTGAAAACGGTTTCACCTCTGACGCTCACGCTTAATTTTTCCATTAAAAGTTTTCCGAGATTATTCAAAAACCAAAACTTATCACTTTTATTTTAAAAATCACATCTCAAATTCAAACTCTAAGGGATCAAACAAGCACCCACTTTTAGTATTGGAATATGCAAATAATTTTTTTTTTTTCTGGATTGGCTTTGTTAGGATAAGAAGTAATGACGTGTTTTGTACGACATCCTCTAATGGAGCTCATTTTATGTTCTCTAATACCTGGGGTTAACTGCGATTGCTCCATTTATTATAATCCAAAAGAAAAGCAAAGCAACGGCTTTGCCGGTTTATTTTTCACTCCAGATTTATTTTTTATCTCACTCTGCTTGCTCTATTTGCGATTGTTTTTTAATTTTATACCTGTCGTAAACAAACCAAGTGAAAGTTAAAGCCAATATCCACAATATTAAGCTATGAAATTAACGCCTTTTTCACCCCATTTCAAAATACCACTAAAGTTATTGAACACTCTGGAAGCGATAGGTCCAGCCTGCTTACCTAAATTAGCTAAGAATTTAGCAAATCAACTGGTAGCTCGAGCCCCTTTTTTAACGACATTTCTTTCATTCATCAATACGGTTGTTATAATTCCTCTTATTGCTATGGCGACACCACTTAGAGCAAATAAGTTATTTTTAACCTTTTCTTTAAATTTCTCAAACCGGTTCAAATTATTAAGCTCAACTTTTTATTAAGGATATGATGTGTTTCAGACTCCAGGATTCTAATATCATTTTCTAATCCAATTTTATCAACGGATAGTCTCACCATTTTCTCTAAGGCAAGGTAGACAGCTTCTTTTTCTGGATCAGTTTTATGAAGTTTTCTTATTCTCAAATGATTCGCTTCATTTTCCAAGTTCTCTGGTTTTTTTTTCTATGGTTTGAGATTTAGGCATGTCTAAACATCAATGAGCAGTTCTTAATTCTTCTACTGTTAGTAGCGGTTCTTTATTGATATGTCTTCCAACATATTGTCTATTTCATTTTGAAGTCTCTCTACTGAATATTCACTTACTTGACTCGTAATAATTTCTAAACTGTCACTACTTATGGTATTTAGCCCAATGTCTTCTTCGATTTGAGCCGATGTCGTTTTCTCGTGTTGATGATTTGGATTCTCCAATGAGTAGTTAAACTCAAGTGCGTATTTTTGAATTTTTTTTTATGGTTTTCTATACCAAAATATTCTAATGTTATGCTTGGTTTTCCATCGATACGACCACTTATTATTTTTCCTTGCTTGCCTTTTCTTACTTCAAGTCTTTTGAGGAGTATTTTAGAATTACGTCCCTCTTCTTTGTTGACGTTTATTCTCTTGAAATTCCTCAAGAAAAGTTTTCTTATCCATGGTTTCTGCTCTTTCATATCATCAGCTAGGTCTTCTTGTATATTAGGGGTATCGACTTCATCAACCGTGTCATTTTATTCTAAGTCAGGCTTCACTGGTTTTACCGTTAGAACATTGATATTAACATCTGGCTCTTTAAAACAAGTTTCTTCACGGTCAAGCTTCTCCAACAAGTCAGTTTCACGATCCATGTTGTCATCTATAACACTTTTCTCAGATGTTTTTATTCGTCAAGCTTATTCATCTTGATTGTTTATTTTCACGATTTTGATCAAGGTCGAGATCTTAAACTTCTACAACACTTTATTTAAAGGAAGATTGTAGATCTTGTATATCTGATTTTTTAACCCATGGATTATGCTTATTATTTTACCCTAACCATTTTACTGGAGTCATATGTCCACGAGTTTTAAAAACCTTTTTGACTCTAATAATATCATCTTTTTAATCCACGGGAGAGAGCTCCTCCTGGAAGGATTTTCCTAAGATGGATCTTTGTTCGTAATATAATTTATTTCATACATGGTAGGACAACCTCTAAAGACCTTGTTAATCTCGAAAATTTCTTCGATAAAATTAGCTTTGTATTTTTATTCAAAAGAAATTTGTATACTTTTTCTCTCACACGCGCTTACCTATTTTATATTTGAGTAAATGAAATTGTCAGGTCCATTATCCGGAAAGAGTTAACCAGACTTGCTCGGAATTATTTTTATTTGCATCAAAAAGTTTTATGAAAGTAGTTTTATCAAATTCAGGTATAAGGTCGATTCGTTTATAAATTCTTTTAGAGTAAAAGTTTTTCCACATGATCGGTTTTAAAGTTCTATTAGATCTTTCTACAAGGGCATCATTTTTATCAGAGTGCGTGGGGGAAAAATTAATGGTTTGAGAATCTATAGAACTTTTTACACCCACGTTGTAGAATTATTTTTCTTCATCTAATTGAATTTTATTGGCATAGCCCCCAAATCTTAGTTAAAAGTTTTTAAATAATTTTTCCATAGCTTTGGTAATATTTTGAGTGTCTTTTTTATGCTGAGGACTGCAAAACCATATTTAAATTAGACCATCACTCCAGTCAAGATCCGATTGTAGCCCTTGTTCTTATGTTTAAGCTTACTCATATAAACGAGATCTAATTGCAATTGCTCACCAAGATTATTAACATAGGTCTTATAAAATTTATGTTTTTACGACTCTCTTATAGCTAGTATAAGTATTTTGAGTTTTTAACCAAGCTCGAATTTATTTTCTAGTGATGAGTAAACCGTCTTCTAACGCATTTTGATAAACGGCTTCCACACTTATATAATCAGATTTAGGATTGTAATATAAGTTTCTAAGTTTTCGTTCTTTTTTTAAAGCACTTACTTCGTTCATTTATTGTCACGAAAACTCTAATAATAACGAGCCTATGTCAGCGTCAGTTGAGCTCACTACATTCGCATTCACTTTGCTCAATATTCATGCTCACACCAAAAGATAATTTGGTATAAATTTCTTCATGTTCTTGAACGGATGATTCTCTATGAGCCGGGCGTAAATGGTGTTTCTGGGACTAATTTATGGAAATGAGCTATGACATCATCAAAAACTCATGAAAAATTAATAAGGCAGATTCCAAGATGGTGCTAAATTATAAATTAGTATTATGCGTATTTAATGAGCATTTCCAGGAATTTTTCCAATAAAAATTTCCAGAATTTTGGTCATAGTCACGTGGCTGATAACGTAATCAAAAGTTTACGAATAATTTATGAGGTACGTTCCAAGATGGAACGGTAAAGTATAAATTACTAAAAAAACGAGCAAAAGCCTACAAAATACTTTAACTATTCTTTCAAAAGTAAAGAAGGAACTTTATAATTCAGGTAAGAAAATAAAGAGATGGGGCACTGAAAATATTAACAAATATTTAGATACATTAGAAAATATTCTAAACAGAAAAAATTATGATGATGAGACCAAGGACACTGTTACAAATTATATAAATAGATATATAGATAACTATAGAAAGAAAAAACATCACACATAAAGATAATTCTAAGGAGTATAGTTTAGAAGGAATGAAGTCTAAACTCTATGAAGCTGCTAAACAAACCGTGGAGATGAGAGAAACCCCAGAAAATATATAAAAAGAATTCAGAAATATTAGAGAAAAAATGCAAAAGAGTATCCTCAAAGATATGTTAAGAAAACTCAATATAAAACCAATTTGGAGCCTACTCCAGGTCAAATTATGCAAAAGAAAAGACTCGAGCGTCAGCAAGGAATTATAAGAACCAAGTTATTATTAGACGTAATAAGATATTTTCTGATCAAAAGAGTTATCTTTTACAAGATATTGATAACGTAAAAAAAATTATAAGCGATAAAATTCAGGAACATGTTTTATTTAAGACATCAAACGAGACTACAAAAACATAAGATTTGGAATTAAGAAGCAAGATGTCATTTTTGACCATTTGAAGAAGGCTGCATATTCCTTGAAGAAAAATTCTAAAGACAGACGTATGTATACTCAAAGAAATAAAAAATATATAGAAGAGACTAAATAAGTCCGACAAGAAATGCCTACATGGAGAGATTTTAAAAAGAATGCTATTCAGGATAAGAAGACACTAGTTCAAAAATGGTATGATAAGATTTTTAACATTAAGAAGTCCACGAAAACTGGAGATGTAACAAGATCAAATAAGCTGTGCATCTCAAAATTAATTGACGAAAAAACAAAATCTAAACCTATTCCCAAATCAAGATCAAGCGTCCAAACTCGAGATGAACTAATCAAAAATGATAAATTTATAAAACAACTTGATGATGAATTATCTTGGGTGATAGAAAACAAAAAGTATTGCTTGATACTTATAAAATTGCTCTTAGAAAATCAAACATGCAGGTAATTAAATATTATCACAACAGAAGTTGAAAAATTCTCAACATGAGTCAAATAATCTTAGGGGTGAGCAAACAAAAAATTTACAACATCGAAATGATTTGGGTAAAAAACAAACAAAACATATTCCAAAACCACGAGGACCACTAACTCTTCGACCAGCACCACCTCATATTCCAGATGAAATGTTTAATATGTTAAGAGGGCTACATCTTGCAATATTAAAATCCCCAAAGGTGTTTTAAATCCATTAAATAATTTTAAAAGTAACTTAAATAATTCTAAATATGATGTTCATGTGAAAAGTACTATTAGACGTTGGGTGAATAATAATATTATAAAAAAGTATGAAGACTCTGAGAGTAAAATTTCCAAGAAGCCTATTCCAAAATTACAAGTGGAGAGGAAACAAAAGCCTGTTCCTGGACCTCCTTCTTTACCTTAGATAAGAAAACTTTCTAATGTTATACTTGAGAAAGAGTTAAAACCCTCTTCCAATTATTTACCAGATGAGCCTTTGAGAGATATAAAATTTAAACTATTAAAACCCAAAAGCTGTATTTCTCCTCCTTTTCCTTTTCCTATTCCTCTTTCAAGCACTAAAAAGGGATTAGTTAAGAAGAAATCAAATGAGTGGAGTGATTGGTTAGTAGATTATATTCTAAAATCTATAAAAACAAAAGACTGCAACATTTATACACAGATGAAGAGCAAAACTATGAAACTCTATGATTCAGAACCAAAGGCAAAAGAAGAACCAAAGATTAAATTATCAGATACAGCTATGAAAGGCAGATTAAAGTCCTATGCAATAAAGTATGATGGCAACATTCAACATCCAGAAGAATGGTTAAGAAGATATGCCAGTATTTATGTAAAAGTGCTTCTAAGAATACATGTATAGTCCAAAATAGAACTAATATTAGTATGTTATATGATTAAGCAAGATCCAGCAACAGATAAAATCGTAGATCAAGAAGTCAGTTTTATCAGTTTGGCTAATCATAAAGTATTACTTGGATCAGATATAGACTCTATTTATGAAAAAATGGTACATAAGATCTTAAATTAGTTTACACTTGAGTGGAAAAAGGTTCTGGATGTGAACTCGAAAGAATAGTATAACTTAATATCCACGTGTCAAAATATAAGCCTTTGAAAGGCTCTTCTTATATTCCCACTCCAAAGAGGTTAACCGATAAAAAAGCAATTACCAATCAAAAGAATGACTTCTACGATGATCAACAATGTTTTAAATGGTCTGTGGGTAAAGCATTACTTGCTAGTTCTGGATATAAGCATAGAGGAAAAATTACCATGTCTTTTAAAAAAGAAGTTCATCAAACTTTTAACTGGAAAGAAATAAGATTTTCAACTCCAGTTGAAGACATTAAGAAATCTGAAGGAAACGTCTTAAAGATAAATTTATTTAGATATAACGAGATAGATAGAGTTTTCCCCATGGGAGATATTCACGATGATCCAGACATCTTATACTATTAGAAGATAAGCATTATGTAGTTATAAATGATATTAGTAGATTAGTAAAATCTTCCTTAACTAAAAGAAAATGTAAAGTTTACGTGTGTGATTTTTGTCTTCAATTTTTCCACGAAGAAGATAAATTAAAAGTACGTAAAGATTATTTTGGAAAACATACTACTACAAAAGTGAATTATTTTAACTCAAACACTTTCATCAGGTTCCAAGATTATGCTCGAAAGATAAAAGTTCTTCTCATCATTTATGCTGATTTTGAAGGTATCACAAAACCTTTAGATAACAAATTAGGTATAGGTACAAGACAATATCAAGAACACATTCTTAGAGGTTTCTGTTATCTTGTAAAATGTTTTGATAATACAATTTACGAGCCAAAATTAGTTAAATATACAAAGAATCCAATCCTATACTCACCTGGAGACATAGAAGAAAATTTGTGAATAAGATAGAAAATGAAGTTAATCATGTACACAATAGATTTCAAAAATATCCCAAAAAAATTCTTACAGAACAAGAACAGCTTGATTTGGAAAATGCCAAAGATTGTTATAGTTGTAGTAAACCTTTTTGAATGGTGGAAGGTAAATCTTTTGATGCTTTGCACTTAGATAAAGTTAAAGGTCATTGTCATTTTACAGGAAAACATAGAGGTGCTACTCATAATAAGTGTAATCTCGATTTGAGAAAATCAAGCTTTATCCCAGTTAGATTTCATAATTGAGGACATGATTCCCATCTATTTTTAAAACCTCTATCAGCTAACTAAGGGAGAGTTAGTTAAATACCTAATACGAAGAAAGATATATAAGCTTAAATATATATATCACGGTGGACTATGATACGAATGGTAAAGCGATTAATAAGCAATTAAGAATTTTAGACTCTTTTTAATTTATGGCATCAAGTTTAGAAACTTTAGTGGGAAATTTAGAACTGCAAGATTTAGAACTCCTAAAAATATTCTTCTCAAATAATATAGAACTTCTTTCTAGAAAAGAAATCTATCCACATGATTACATGGACATGTTTGAAAAACTCCAAGTCACGAGTTTACCCCCTTAAGAGACTTTTTACTCAAAATTAAACAAGGAAGATATTTCAGATTATGATTATTCCCATGCTCCAAATTTTTGGTGAACTTTTAATATGACTACGAAACAAAACTACCATGATCTATATTTAAAAACCGATGTGGTAATATTAGCAGATATTTATGAAAAAATTCGCAAAGTGTGTATAAATAGTTATGATTTTGAACCTGCATGGTACACGCTTAGCACAAAATACACGAGAAACGCCATGCATCAGCATAGCCATGGCTAGAAATCTGTGACACTATGGCTGAAAAGCATGCGCATTGAGTACCTACAAAGTAAATCAATATGGCGGATTCAATAAAAAATGAGTGAAAAACATACAAATTTAGTAATTTAAAGCTTATTCCATAACATATTTCAACATGCGAATGTCGACAAAATTATAAAATTTTATTATGCATAAGCACTACAATTTTCATGACATTTTGAATGGTCTAGATCGGATCCCGAGCTCCTCATCGACATTGCTAATATTTTACTATGTAAAGTAAGTAAATTTATCTCATACAGTACTTTGAAGCTCCAGTCTGAGTCGATTCTAAGGAATTCTTCTCCAATGCGAATGTCTGAGTCCATTTCAGAGGAACGTTGCTTTATGCTTATCCAGATTAACAGCAATTTCATCATTGTCTGGTGGGTTCACAAGCATTTTGAAATTCGAATGTTTTAGGGTTAGGCCATAAACTGAAATAACGGCTAAATTTTCAAATATTTTTGCCTTATTTGTGTTCACTCACGGTCTGTCCGCCATTATTGCATGTCAAAAACTTGTTCCTAGGTTACAATGGCCTTTTCAACTGGTAAACAAAATTGTGGCTTCAAAGAGAATCCAATTATTGTAATATTTCACGGGATATTTGAAATTCGTTTACGTAAACTGCGTCAGATTTATTGCTCACCGGGAAACGTGGTGCAGCACTTCGCTATATCGCTCCGTATATTTTCTCATATATTTTGCACTTATGTCGATACGACAAGAGCAATAGCGAACAGCTTACTTTTTGCTTCCGAGTTTATCAAGTAATCACTCTTTCTACTTTATAATATTTGCCCGCCATCGTGAAATCCTGAATCAATATTGAGCGGGGTGCCTTTCCGCTGAGTGTCACAGATTTCTAGCCATGAAATTTGCATGGGTTGCGTGTAACAAAAATGGAGTCTGAAGTTGAATTAGGAAAGCTCGAATATTGGCATTTTCAATCTCTTATATGGCAATCGGAATTGCTTGAACTTAAATCGTGGGATTGGAATTTGAAATGAGCTTCATTTTGATAACAAGCATGTTCTGAAAAGCGAGCGCAAGGCGCCCCTAGAAATCAACCAAAAAAGATAAGCTGCATAGCGAGATATTATTTTTAATGGCACATGAGAAAATTTCTTATATCTCCAAAAAATCTACCAGATACCTAAACAACGATAACATAAAACTTGTTCAAAATAAAGCCCCTGTTAAAAATATTTGGGTGGACAAATACAAAAAAGTAAATTGGGTGGATTCTATAAAATTTGGCGTGTTGATGGTATATTTTAAAAATTGCCAAGAAGCCGAGATAAATGAGGGAACAATTAGAAATTGTGAATATGATGTTAGAAACTGCAAAATGATTTGAGACATAAAGCATCAAAATATATCCAAAACCATAAATGAAGATCCCTGTGATTGGAAACTATTTCTCCAAAAGTCTTCAGATAGTTTAACAGAATTCGGAGAAAAATTATTACAACAAAGCCGCAGAATCTTATGTTTAAAGCGTTTTAAGAGCTCAAGCAAACACTAGATGGCCTATCGGGAGTGAAAGAGCAAAATCTTTCCAAACCCAAGACGTGTTTTTTAAATTAGTTCAAGCCATGATAGTTCAAGATGACCCCACAGTTATGAAAACTAACATGAGAAAAGTGATAGCAAAAACGAATGTTGTCTTAAATATGGTGATCAGTGCTGGGATTATATTAATACCTTCTAGCATGATCAAGTTAGAAAAACCTACTACAGAATACAATAATATTCTAACTATAACCATGAGTGATATGAGCTTTGGTAAAAATAAAAATTTACACCATGTAGCACGGACAAAGTCAAATAATTATGTAGGACCTAAGCATGAAGTGAAAAGCATCTCTAGCATAAAATCTAGTATCAAAGAATCCTTAGAAAAACCTAATATTGAGGAATCCATGAGTAAAAAATTTACACTCGATCAAGATCCATCGCAACGCACTCTTTTACAAGTATCAGGTCTAATGTTGATAGTTGGTGTTTTAATCTCAAAATATTTTTAGTGAGATCTTTGATCTTTGGAATAAATCAATAATTTTTTTTAATAAATGGCAATATATTTTGGTTATGAACCTAAAATTGAACAAAGTGAGTTCAATGATGAGATAGAATCAAATGAGTCACTTATAGAAACTAACAAGAACTTGGCGAATCAAATAAAACCAACATCGCTTCAAAGAAAAGTCTTATACTCGCAAATAGACATTTAACTGCAAATAATAAAGCCACCATCGAGTTGAATAAAGCTAACATCACATCAAATAAAGTTTTAGCTACGAATAATATGATAAAAATAAGAGATGTCAAATTCAAGCTAAAAAATGACATGTCAAAAATAAAATTATGCTTTATGTTATGTTTATAAACTTGGTAACTTAGATCAACTCAGTTGGAAAAAACCTTCTTGTAATCGTAAAGGATATCTTCCAACTTTTATTATACCCCCCAAAATTAATAACAATAATACAAAAGTCAAGTTATTATACCACGTTTTTGATGATGATACGACGTTAACAAATCTCAGTATGCAGAATCAAATCACTATTATAACAAAAGACAGCAGTGTCTTTTTTAACATGTTTAATAACGACTTTTTAGATATAAAAAAACCGAAGACTGTTACATCATAGAAACAGAGAGAGAGTTTACATTAGCTGAATATGTTGGTAATGTCTATAACATCTTTGTATAATCTAGAAGTTGCCGTCAAACAGCGATCGTCGTGGAATCATAAAACATAATTTACCTTCAGCACTATGTGTGACTTTGTTGCTTTTGCTTCAAATTACTTATAATAAGTGACAAGAGAAAATAAACAGGTTTTAAGTAAAATTGAGCTAAGTCGCCTTTACTTAAAACCCACCCATTCTTACTTAACATAATATCGGCTGATTTTTAAACAAACTTTAGGTAGAATTAAGGTGTACTTCATTTTACTGCCAATTACTTAAAATTTACTTTAAAATACTTAACATAATGAATGACAGTGGAAAAAAACAAGTTTTAAGTAAAATCAAGCCAAAAAGCACGGTTATAGCTAAGCAAACTAAAGCTAAAGATCTGCAAAAAAGTTGCAGCTGGAAATCGTCTTGCCGAGATTTTCAAACTAAGTAAAGAAAGAAAACGCAAAGGGCTTGAAAAAAATAAAGATGGTGATTCTTCTCGGTCGGTTACATCAACAGTTTCAACATCCACTATCATAGTCTCTGTGATTGGAACCGGAACTGCTTGTTATCTCGCTAAGTGTGCCTTCTGTGACTTTTATAAGAATAAAAATGATGTAAGTTCTAATAAAAGTGTTTCACCACTAAAAGAAAAAATCGAAAAAAATACTAAGCTTGTAAAGGAGCCAACGAAAAAAGACCTAGAGAATGTAAAAACCTCACGCTTGGATACATTTAACTGAAAAAAATGTTTTCTTATAATAAATGAGTGACCAAGCCAAAAAGAACTACTTAAATCAAATCTATGATGCTGGCCTACTTACTTTGTCAACAGAGAGAGTTTTGATGGTTAGCAACAAAGTTTTAGGAGAACATTTGGGAACACTTCAATCGAATCAAAGCACTTTAAAACCTGCTGGAGCTATGATGCTTCGATCCGTGTTGGTAAAATATCTCGAGAACAAGAAAATTATCCCAGAAAAAGTCGAAAAATAAATCTTTTAATAAATGGCTTCCTTGGTCGTAAGAGGACTTTTTAATGCATTTGCCTTTGCAGTACAGGTTTTTTGTTTCGTAAATTAAACCATAGTGACATGAAGTAGAAATGAATTGTCATAATTTAGCTATGGAAATACTCGCAAGAGATACGGAAACTTGATACGAGTAGGAAGTAGCTCGAAAAAATAAAGAAGCTGCCCTGAGACAAGACCTGTCCGATGCCCATAGAGATAGTAATGCGACGAATAAAAATGTAGAAATGCTTAGAAAATGGTTAATTTGACCCGTCTAGCATGGAATCCAGATCCTAGATTAGAAAATTATTATAAACTTAGCAAAAGGGCCGGACGAGTATTACCATATCGTGATGGATGTGGTGGGAATCTTTGGAGGATTGACGTTGGGGAAAGTGTTTTAAGCAAAATGTGTAACTTTTAAGAGAAATCCTTGATTTCTCCGGGAGATGTATGATTGTTCAAAACAACCACATGGTGTTACCGATTTTTTTTCTAACTTCTTACTCAGAGCCTTATAATGTCCATAAGCAAGGGTGTTAATCTTATCCTCTAAAAAAATTCTTTTATCAACATCAACATTTAAAGCTTTTTTATCAATGGACTTGGGAAAGAGCTTGTGTTTTCTGTCTCTTATAGTGTTCATTCTTTTTGTTACTGGGAAACCACAGTACAAGCAGTTTCTATAGTGTTCTAATCTTAACGTTTTTGATGACCAATTTCGTTAAACCTTTACACTTGCTTATTTTTTTAAGTACTCCACTCGCTCCGCTTGTCTTTTTCTAATAGGAGTACAATTTTGCACGTGGACCTACAAATTCCGTAATTTGGGTGCTACCACACTCATCTTTAAACACATCTGGAACTTTCTTGTTTAATCTTTTTCTTAAATATGGATTATCCACTATTGTTTCGGAGCTGTCAAACTTGTCTTCTAAATCTGGGGAAATGACTGTAAAAGTCCTCGGTTTCAATCTCATAGAATAGAGAGTCTGTATCTGTGAAACCAAGTCTTGTTCTGTCTCCATATTTTGGTTTTATGGAGTCGATATGAAAGTCGTACATGAGACTCTTAGCTATATCCAGAATGCTCATGCCTATGTAGAAGCGTTTGTTGGGGGTTAATTTTTTTAATAACTGTGAACAGCAACGAGGTTTTCAGCAAATTTTGTAAATGATTTAAACTCTGGTCTTTTAGTTAGCTTTCTTAACCTCCATTCTGTGTTTACTAATTTGACATTTCATCGCTTTCTGATGTTCTCCCTTGTCTTACCAAGTATCAAATTATTCAACAATTTCACGAAATCTTTCTCAAACTCTTCATTTGAGGCAGTTCTGAGGTTTGCATTCCTTTCTATGTAAGGTTTCAACCAATTGAACTCTTGAAATTTTACTCCTCTGTAAATTTTTAAAAATGAATCCTCTTTCGAGGTACTTTTTAGTATCTGATGATGTACTTTTACTCTTCTGTCTATTTTAAAGTTGGCACTAGCTTTTTTACAGCAATACCTTTGTCTATTTGAGTTTGGATTTCCTCATGTGCTTATAAGTACTCGTTGAGAAAATTGTGAAGTTACGGTGGCCCAAATCTGTAATTCAAAATATGACTCTTCATTTGAATAACAATATGGGGCCAGTTGTTCAAAGCTGGGTTAGTGTTAACCTTGGGTTAACGAAAAGTTTGAAGGAAAATTTTTAACTGCTATCTTACTTACATGACAAAATTTTTCTACAAAGCTAATCTATTTAAAAGACGCCTCTATGTGCAAAGTTTTGAAACAAATAGCCATACAGATATGCACAAACCAAATATTTAGTTAACTTTTAACCCAGAGTTAACGCTAACTCAGCTTTGAACAACTAACCCCTGAATAATACGCAATTGAAAAATATATCTTTACCAAATTCAAAAAATAAAAAGATCAATGCGTAAAACAAAATGAAAATCGGATGCGAAAACATCCTTACAACAATATCAATAGCCACTTTGTTTGCCGTAAAGAACCTAGGTTGATGTCACTACAAAATCAAATTTGTTCTCGAGTGCAAACTCGAAGTCGTCTCAATGCAAAAAAAAGTTTATTTCGTTACAAGATCGTTCTGGTTCCCATAACAAAAATTACTGCTTTGAAAAAATAATGCGAGCAAAAATTTAGGAAGCTACTTTGAAATCATATGTATTTCACATTGTGTAGGAAGTTCTTGACGTTAAAAACCCAATAAACTTCTGTACTTTTCGTGGCTGGTAATTACTTAGCAGTAGTGCAGCGAGCAAAGCAAGAAACATTAAAAGTGTGAAAGAAGTGGAGCAAACAGTACAAGATGGTGAGACGTGTGACGAGTTAATAAGTCAATATTTCAGGCTAGGGTATGTATGCAACAAAATTATTTTCTTTCTTCAAAAATATCATGGTGTTAATATATCATTGCACAATCTTCAAAATAAGCTCCATTGACTTGGTTTACAATAAAGGAAAAACCAAGTAGACATGATTCATCTTGGACGACGCAATGAAGCGAAACTAGATGGTCCTGGTAAATCTGGAGGATATCGAGCTGTGTGGCATACCTTGGCTATGGAGGGTATTCATGCACCAAGAGAAACATTGAGTTTTCTTGTGAATGAGTTAGACACAGACAGAGCTAAAGAGAGAGACGAGCAAGAACATATAGAAGACGAGCGTATCACTCACTTAGCCCAAATTTGGTTTGGCATGTGGATGGATGTGATAAACTATAGCCCTATGGCTTTCCGATACACTGGTGTATTAATGGCTATAGCCGAAAAATCCTTTGGGTCATTGTTTCACGAACAAATAACGATCAATCTGTTACAGGGCATCATTATTTAAATGCTATTCGAATGTTTGGTGGTTGTCCGACCCTCCTACGTACCGGCAATGGAACTGAGAATGATAGATACAATGGCTGCAATGCAAGCCTATTTACGCAGCCAGGGTGATGACAAATTGGCTGGTGCAAATGCTCATAGATATGGATCCTCACCTGCAAATCTGCGTATTGAAGCATGCTGGGTTTTCGTAAGAAAAAATTGCACCCATTCGTGGATTAATTTATGAATAGAACTCATTGAATCGGAACATTTGAATACATCAGATGATTTCCAATGCAAGTACTTATGGTACTGCTTTTCAAAAATTTTACATAATGATTTAACAAAGGTAAAAAATCCTTGGAACAGTCACTAACTTAGAAAATCAAGATTCAGCAGCGTTGCTTGGAAATCAGACGAACTGTTCTTTCTTTCAGCATGTTAGGGCATAGTTGATTACATTAAAGAGGTTGATGATGACAGTGTGGATGACATTGCCTAATACTGGCATGATTGCAAAGATGAAAACATATTTCAAGAATACTTTAATTACACAGTCCAACAACTTGGGTTGCATGCTCCCATTAATTGGAGAGATGCTTTAGCATTGTATAGAAATTTACGTGACACTGCAAGGCAATAAACAGGGCTCAAATAGTAATTGACCACAGGCGGAAAAACGGCAGTGTAACAACTTTACTGCGATCATTTGTGAATAAAAAGATTTTGTGCACTAAAGAGTTGGTGGATTGAGTAACGGAGTATCAAATTACAAACAGTTGTTCGAATACTGTATATATTTGATCAAACAGCCAACTCATTGTTTCCTGACCAATATTAATAACATTGCTTGTAAATTAAGTTATCGTTATCATCTGCTTTTTACCTTACACGGGCTAGACAATTGCGATTAAAAACTGCGCCAAAAGTTATCACGGTCAGGTTTTGAGCCAAATGTTTCAAAAGCAGGGGCAAGGACGTTTTCATGGCCTTAAGCTTACTGTAATGTTCATCTGGCAACTGAACGAAACACTTTTTTTTTAAGCTAAACTCCAACGAAACAGATTATTCAATCTGTTAAAACTTACTGAACACATCACCATTTATCAGTGCACTCAACAAATCGTGAACTGTGCATTTTTCCTCGGTTTTCTTGTTTACACATAAATACAACGTATTGGCACAAGTATGTGCTGATGCGATGGATTTCGTTTCATCATGTACAAAGGTGATCATTTGATTACAGTGCAATTTAGTGGTTGGAAAGTCCATAGCAGAGATAGTGAACATTAGGCAATGAGGAGGGGTGATATTAGATATAAAAGCTTTCTCAGTCTGCGTCAATTCGATTCCCTAATCTTCAAGTACCTGCTGTAAAGTCTTATCTGTTGAAAATGCATTCAGATGCAACAGTATGTGATACAGAAAAGCATTATCCACCATTGATGAAACTCACCCTCTGCTGCTTTTAAAAAGGTAATGAACTTTGACATGACCATTTATTGAGAGGTTCTCGGATTATTAACAACGGGGGCAACATCTGATTTAAGAATACATACCAGCTTCTTGGCATCCAGACTCTCACTCGTATATTTGTAGAGATGTTTGGCCATTCCTTTATGCCTGCAGACAAAGTAACGACCTGAAAAGTAGCAGTTAAGTTCAACTTAAGGAATATCATGTTTGATAGCTTTCATCCTCTATGACAAGGGATGGCATCTGCTTTGGGATTTAAGTACTAATTAATTTTTCTTGAAACAACTGGCACACTTAAAGGAGCTACAGATAAGTTTCAAGTTGGGTGCTTTACAAATCATTCTGTTTGCTTAAACTGTCGTGAAGTGTTATTGAAAAATCCTTACATCATACTACTTCTAATCATCAAGCAACTAATCCAACATGGCTGGACATCTTATTATTACATGTTATTTGATGACTTCATTGCTGAAAATATCCCTGCTGGACAGCAGAACCATCTGGCTAAGGCCATCAATATCAAAAATCCACTTGCTTTTGTTCAGTTTTTTATCGATATCTTCCTCAGTATTTGCATCCTTCAGAAAAACATGTATCTAAAATCACTACAACACATGATATAAAGCAACAAACATCTAAATAAGCGGTAATAATTTCTATTCTCAATAAATTATCAATAATTTAAGTTTGTCTAAGTAAGCGGTGTTCTCAATAATTTCTAGCTATCGTAACCATAAAATATGAAAGTTTGTGTGACAGGTTCAAAATGTAACTAAATCATTTTAAATACACCTGAATCAAGAAATCCCAAACTAATTTCTCTGAGACTTCCTCTACTTCCATGGTAGTGTCTATACACCCACTTTTAATGTATCGATAAATTTTTGGGCTAAATAGCTGTGGTAGTTCCTCTTCTGGAACTACCATTGCGCCAAGCATTCTGCCTATAACTAAAAATGTACTTTTTTTGCAATGCACCAACATTGCAACGTAAAACAAGTCCACATGATGTGTCTTTAAAGAATGAAAAAAAAAAGAATAGCGAAACCTACATTAAGGGCTAAATAGAGAACAATCAGTGAATGCTTCCAGTATTTAACTAGAAAGCGATGTTTGGACTCGTGTTTCTTTTGAAAGAATCATATGTCTTTGATGAAATCTTTTCATTCCAAGCTATTAAACATTTTGCATGCCTAGTTTGTAGTAGTGAGGCTTTGCTCTGGTTTTAGGGGCACATTATGTACAATCCTAATATACAGTACAACATTACTTAGTTAGAACAAGTCCTAACTAATGAGAACTCCACTTTAACGTTCAATGCCTCTAAGAAGCAGATGAAAAAATTCGTTTTGGGGAGCCACCAAGATCTGAAGCATCCTCCTCAGTCTCAAAAGAAGCATAAGTGACACTTAACATCCAGACTTCTCTTTGAATACACTCTTTACAAAATATGAATGTGCTGTTGACCAAGTGCTTAGCCGACTAATTACAATACTTCAATGATATCCTTTAATTTAGTCTTTGGAAAAATCGTGAATTATGAATAAAAAAATTCTCAATAGATGTTGGTGATGGGCAATCTATTTTTTGCATCAGATCACCGTCATGTTGAATATTGCTTAAACTATTATTGATTGCTTGTCTCACAGCATCACTCTCATCCATGGCAACAGGCCTACAAAATACAATGTTTTCCAACAATACGTGTACTTGTTGATATACTTATCTGTAACAATAGAATCATCACAATAATGAAGTTCTAAAATGTAACTCAAAAAAATCTGTCATCACAAATGGCACTGAGTCGATGTTGAGACCGGCAGACATGCAACATTCATGTGTTGGACCTTCAACGGCATTAAACTCTCAAACTTATTGGCATCATCAAGAAGCTTGAGGTCTTCATTTTCCAATCCCTCACACTCCATCACATCATCGTCTCTTATCAACATATCAACAATTGAAATATTCTTTAATTCATGTAACTGCTTGATGGCAGTTAACAGTAGTATTATACTAGAATATGGTTTTCCTAAGCCTCCTTTATACTTTTTCAAAAGGAAATTCTCTCGTGTTCCAGGAACAGTACCAGCAAGCTGTCCATCCGGATAGGTCAGTACATAGCCACGTGATCTGACAAAACTGTGATCATAGTCCTCCCATTTTTTTTTAAATAATTCAAGTGCTTAGGCATATCCCACTTCATTAGGCAATTTAACTGGAAATGTCTTACCAAATACTATTTTATACTCCCCGCACTGTTACTCCATCAGGCCAACGTTTACAATAACGTCTTTCTTCCTTTCCGTCTCTTCTTTTTTTGGTTCGCTTGGGGCTTGAAATGCGACTGACATTCCAACTTTTTCGCCTTCTTGAATCTAGGAAACTAACAGCCTGTGGCGTTACTTTAGGTCTGGTTGCCACCAAAGACAAAGTGCCAGTGCCTGAGCATGTGGCAGACCCCAACAATCTGTTGCTACTCGACGTTTCGCCAACTTTGCCAATTTTTCTCCACATTTTGAAAAAATATGAAATTAATGATGAAATGGCGTCCACACTGAGAACAAAACATAATATCATTAATTATTTATGATATAATTTCACAAATAAGGGACTCTGAAGAAGTCTCACTCGCTTTTACCACTTTCTTGGATGAGCCAGTGCCATATGTAATTCAACCTCCACATAAAGTGAGTCAGCGGTCATTTTTTTTGGATAAATTTTTATTTTACATCAATATCAGTTGAAGTGTGTGCTGAGAAAAGGCTCATCCTTATAAACATGAAGACTTCCATACTTTTTTGTACTCATCTCTTTATTTAAAGATTTTTTAAAATATTGATGTGGATTCCAACTTTCCTCTTTACTTATATTGGCTGAATTAATCACCCCATTCTCTGACCTTGTAGTAGTTTTATCTTCAACAAATTGTCATTTTGATGCTTTGTTATTTTTCATGCTTTTCTCTCTACCTATACATGCTGAATTAATCACCTGACTCTGCCACCTATTACGACCATTAGATAAACTGGTTTGAACTGGTCTGAACTTGTTCTGCAGGCAACATACCTCATTAAATATGGATAATAGTAGCTTACACTTTGGTGTTGAAAATGTGCCAGAAGCCCCTTTGTTAAATATGCATAATAGTAGCTTGTATTTTGGCACCGCAGTGGATTTTGAATGATGGAGGTCAAGGTCACGTGGCCACATTCCTGGAAACTCTTGTTGACCAAATTCCTGGAACTCATTAAATATGCATAACAGTACCTTATACTCGTGCGAAGCACCCGCAAAGCACTTTGGCGCCATTTCGGATTTCGGACAGCCATTATATATACATAGTAGTAGCTTATACTTTGGCGCTATCTTGGATACCTCATTAAATATGCATAATAGGAGCTTATACTTTTGTACCAAGTTTGAAACTACATTAAATATGAATAATATTAGCTCATACTTTAGCACCATCTTAGATTAAGGATGCCTCATTAAATCTGCATAAATTCCAGGGATTTGGCGAACAAAAATTTCCAAGAATTTTGATAGCTCATTAAATATGCATAATAGTAGCTTATAATTTTGTCTCAAAGCCCTATTTTAACCCTACTTACAACCATGTTCTAATTTTAGAACAAACGTGCTATTTTTATTTGATGGGTTTTAATTGTTTAGAAAAGTGTGTGTAAATTAATACAATCGAGACGATGCGTGAAAAGCACCACTTAAACATACAAAAATCAGACAACTATGAAACGATTAACAAATGCACTTCACAATGGCAATCGTAATTTGTGGAGGTGTTTTAATGATTTTAAAACGACACACAATTGCAAGTAATAAGTGTGTTGGAAACTTCAGTCCAGACAATCCAGTATACACTTTACATAAGATGTGAACAATTTATATGCATGGGCAATGATGATTAAGTTTCCTACGAATCATTTTAACTGATGAGTTCTAAGGAAACGCAATAATGCAGAAAAATTTTATGTATATTAAAGGTTGATCTAGAATATCCCAAAAAGTCCTTGATATTCGAGCTGAACATCAATTAAGCCAGGAAAAGTAAAAACTGATTTTAAAGACCAAGAAATTAATTCCAACTTTAAATTAATAACAGAAATATGTAGTACATCATAAAACTTTGAAAAAGTGCAGAGATAAAGGACTTGTATTAACAAAAATGCATTAAGATATAAGCTTTGAAGAGTCATGCTGGTTGAAAGCTTGTATAGAAATGAATAATAATCTAAGAACAAATTGAAAAATAAGTTTGAAAAATCCTTTTTTAAGCTTATGAACGACTCAGTATTTGGGAATATGATGGAGAATGGTTCGAACTGAGTTGATGTTTAAATAACAACTAGCTTAAAGAAGCATCGAAATTAATTAAGAAACAAATCTATAAGTCAACAACAATATTTGATGAAAACTTAATTGCAATACACATGTACAAAACAAAGCTAGCTCTAAACCAACCGATATACGTTAGAATGTCGGTGTTGGATATTTCATAAAAAAATCTATAGTATGATTTCCACTCTGATTATAATGTATCAAAATATGGAAAAAGTGCCATGCTCCTACTCACAGGTGCATGTTAGCTAGTGATGAAATTACAACTGATGACATGCATAGAGATATAACATCGGATCTCAACTAAATACTTTGATATAAGGGAGCATGAAAATGATAGTATTTCACATCATATTGGGCCTAAAAAAGGTGGCAGGAAATTTCATAGATGAAATACTTGGCAAACAAATGGTAGTATTTATTGCGCTAAGGCTTAAATGTTAAAATAACATCGATACATGTGGTAATTCCAACCAACCAACAAAAGGTGTGAAAAAACACTTCATTAAGAAAAACGGACATGAGTACTACAAGGATTAACTACTCCCTGGGAAGAAGGAGCGTAGGAAAATGAAAATTATAAGATCTTATAACCTCCATCTATATACCAACAAAGTTGATTGAATAAAACACATACTATTTCATGGAACTAATACATTATCGCATGACCCCGATAGGATGCAATTTTATGACCGCAAAAACATAGCATATCAATTTCATAGTTGTCCAAGTGGTTTCATACACAGATTTAAATCTGTATTGTAATACAATACATGTATATCAGCAGTAGTTAGCAATTATCTGTTCTGACGTTCCTTTATGCTATAGCAACTCTCCCTTTTTAATCTACAAAAATTTTGAAACATTCTCAAAATGTGCTAGTTGCTATAGCTCAAAAGATTGTATACAATGCAAGTTACCGTGCCCTAGTCTTGAAAATATGTAAACACATAATCTCGGATGGTAATGTTCATCACAATCATGTAATTTAACATTTTTATCATAGGTTTGTTTGATGCTTCCCGGGTTTATGTTCAAGAATAGAGTTGCTTTACTCATACTCTTCCACCACTCCTCCTATCCACTTTTAAAATGAATCATCTTCATAGGAAGAGGTTCCTTCATTTGATCCACAGTATAAATTATATATAGTTCATTTGGTGAAAGTTTTTTTTAATCCCGAGTGTTTAACATATTTGATCTTTGTTCAATTTTCAACATCCCTTAATGTTAACACCTTTGGCATTTTGTTAAAGTTGCTTCAGGCTTGGGTTGTTGATCGTTTTATTAAAGATAAAAAACTTTGATTTTTCGTTAAAACCAAAGCCCATGACTTTACCATGTCTTCAACCTCCATCCAAGCATATGCAATCACAAGCAATGTGTTGATATTCTCACATTTTCTTTGAAGGTTTGAACTCGTCATCGGAAACAGGAGAAAGGTTTGTACCCATTCCAAGTTTAGTTTTTGATTTTCTGCCACCGCTTCATTCTTGGTACTCATGTCTGCATTGGCGGTTGACAATTCCGGCCTATATTTGGCAATATTACCTTTTTGACGAATATCTTTTTCCTACAACTTTTTCTTTTTAGATACAAGCTTTTCCAATGCCAAGGTGTGTCTTTTGATCTCTTCTTCATACCCAGAATGATTGAATTTACTGAATAAAAACCCAGCACCTGTAAATGCAAATGTGTTAAATATAGCACGAACTGCTTTTGACTCCATTTATTATATAAAGATTAGAGTAAATATTTTCATTTTCCTTAGCCCCTTTTCCAGGAATAATTTTCTTGTCCTGCAGTGGCATAGCTAGCAGTCCCGCTGTCCCGTCTTGCGGGACATGAACTTTCCCCAAAACTGAAAAATTGTTTTTAAACTAAAGCTAAAGTCACAATTTAGCTTATTCTGAAGTAATAAATGTTAATTCTCATCAATTTTCCTTGCTCTCAGTCGTATATCGTTAAATTATTATGCAATTTTGCAGTCTACTCTGCGTTGCCTAGCAACTTGAAACCAAGAATACCTAATTTTCATGCAATTAGGCATTACTCACGCAAATTGCGTGATCGATGTCCCGAGTACCGCCAATTTCACATGGCGGGGCACTGAATACTGTGCTATACAAGAAGTCCTAGTTTTTAATTGGATAACTAATCCAGCACATGCCCAGAATGGCCGTTTTCAATAGCAAAGTCCCGCTATTTTGTAAAGGCGGATGTTTTTAATATTGAACGCATCTCACGAAGCCTCTGCGAGAGTACACGGACCGTGACGGTATGATATATCCAGATTTCATAACTATAGTTGTGATTTTCCTGATGTATACACGATTGTGTCAACGAGAGTGGCGAATCCTGTTGCTATTGAGGTTAGTGAAGCTGATATAATAAATGCTTAGTTGACAAAGCCTAAAGTCCGGGCGACCAACTAGCCAAAAAAATATTGTTAACGAACGGCCAACTTCAAATTTGATGATTACAAAAACGGGGAGATCATTTATGAAAAAGTGGCATTGAATTACCAAAGCAAAATACACATCTACAAAACTTTGTCTAGTGATATCGTTGCACCTTGAAAATGGCTGGAAATGCTGTTTCTGATGCTCTACATTTCCAAATTTTCCGTGGAGAATGCCCCCCTGACTACACCGCAAAAGGGTTGCACATCCGGCGCTACATTCAGCGGGACAATTATTTTGAGCTAGCTATGCCACTGTCGTCCGGTACTACCCTACCAATACCGACCTGATCATTACAGCTCCAGTTAACTTTGATAATTCATTAATAGATAATGGTGTACCAAAAGGTTCTCCAATTGCATTTTTAATCAACATGGAAAAACCAACAGCTGATGACGTAAGTACAGCTGCACTAAAAGTTTGATTGCTATAATTCGAATTTTAGTCGGTCATTTATTATTTGTAAAAAATCTTAGAAATTTTGTTAAAAGTATCGAGTTTAGCATCATTGATTTGTGTTATTGTTGATGCCAACATTGGTTTTGGATTGCTTAGCTCATGTCTTGGTTCTGGTTTTTGAATGATGACTAGACGAAGTGGTTTCTTAGGGGCAGGTCAATTCATGCATAAAAATCTACCGACATTGGGTATAAGAACGCTACTCACTACAGGTAGATATTCCCAATTGTTATCAAAGATTCTTTCAAATTCTTTTTGCCATTTCTTTCCAGCTTCTTCTGCTTGTTTTGTCATGGAGATAGGCGGATACGAACTTCGACTTTTCTTTGATCTTTGACTTTGTTTTGCAGTAGAGTAGTTGTAAAAAGGCCGATTGTGGGACACCAACCTTCAAACCAAATCCAATCTAATTTCACCTCTTTATTAAGACTCTCACATAAGCGCCCCTTACACCCATCCCAACCAAAACCGAATTTCACCTGTTAATTTAAGACCTCAAAATAAACGCCACTCGCCCACCCCAAACAAAAACCAAATTTCACCTCTTAATTTAAGACCTCAAAATAAACGCCACCACCCACCCCTAACAAAATCCAAATTTCCCCGCGATCGCACAAAAATTGATTTCTAAAAAAAAATACGAACAGAAAAATAAATGTTATTAAATAAATGAGTAAAAAAAAACGAAAAGAAATGTAAAATGTTATTAAATAAATGAGGGCAAACTGGTCCTAATTTAATTAATTTAACTTAGGACCATGACGTCCCAACACAACGACTATATTTATAATTTTGAAGAACCAAGTTTTTCAGAAGAAAATGAAGAACTAAAAATTGGATGGTTAGATAAAAAAAGACTTCTTTCTCATGTGATTAGAAGAGAGAATAAAGGGAAAAAAATATAAACTTGAGAATAGCAAAGAAGATTATACAAGATGGTGTTCTTGGTAAATTAAACATCAAATCAAAATTAGGAAAAACAAAGCAAAGTTATTACAAGTATTTAGACGAAGCGAGTAACTATTACAGAGAAAAAATTAGAGAACTGAATGAACAACAAAAAGAAATGAGACAAACTGAAAATAAATCAAAAGATGAAATACAAATTATGAAAAAAGTGAAGAAAAATCTTATTGAAGAGAAAAATAATTTAATCAAAACAAGGAGAAGAGAAGTTTACGACTTAAAGAATTTTATTAAAACTGGTGATTTTAAAGTGTAATTGAACCCAAGACAAAAAAAGAAAGATACACTCACTACTATTGAGTTTAAACTATTTGAAAGTGCGTTGAAAGGCGCTGTAAAGAAATATAGATCAAACAGACCTCATTTTATGAACTTTTATATGTTCTTTGAAGAAGCAAAGGCACCTGTTTTTAAGCTTATAAAAGAAAATCTTATAGGTTATAAAGTTAGGCTTATTTTACATTGTAAAATGATAAAATTACTCTATGATTCAGAAGATGCAAGAGCAGAGCCACTAGATGAATATTTTTCTTCCAATCAAGAAGTAATTATAAAAGGAACAAATTTAGAATTAGTTTATCAGAAAAAGATAGAAAAAATAAAGGATCATTAGCTGCTTTTCAAAAGAAAGGATCAGGATATATGCTGCATCATATTAAGTTTTTAGAAGTTGTTGGAAGTAAATATAATCGTCTCAAAGGCTCTTCTTATATTCCCACCCCAAAAAACTTAGCTCTTAAAAAGGCAATTATAAATCCTAAAAATTCTGATCTGATCAAGACTGCTTCATATGGGCCACACTTATTTCACTCTTTGGAAAAAATAAACATCATCCAGAGAGAATAACAAAGTTTTTAAGAGACAAGAGAGAGACATTAAATTTAGATGGAATTAAGTTTCCACTTGTTCTTACAGAAGAAAGCAATAATCCATTTTCTCAGGTTGATAAATTTGAGAGGCAAAATCCTGGAATATATATTAATATATTTGGACACAATTTAAACACAATTTATCCAATTAGAAGTAATAAAGATCGGAAGAAAGTAAATGTAAGATTACTACTCTTAAATAATAGACATTTTACGGTTATTAAAAATATGAGTAGACTATTATCAAGTCAAGTCTCAACAAAAGGTCATGCAAAATTTATATGTGATAAGTGTCTAAATGCTTTTGAAAGAAATGATTTGCTTGATAAACATTGGAATAACTGCATAGAAAACAATTGCGCATATACAACAATGCGGAAGAAAGATTCGACAATAGAGTTTACAAATTTACAATTTACAACTAAAGTATCATTTATAATATATACTGACTTTGAGTGTCTTTTAAAACCTGTGAATAATATGATAGGCAGCTCAACGTTACAATATCAAAAACACGAGCCTAGTGGATTTTCCTACCTTGTGAGTTGCTTTGATAAAAATCTTTATAAACCAAGGCAAGTAATTTATACAAAAAAGACAGATGATGAGGATATATCTAAGAAGTTTGATGAGATGTTAGAGTCAGAAATGAAGAACATTTACCATAAACACTTTAGATTTCCAAAGCAAATGATACTTACTGATTGAGATAAGCAAGACTTTGAGTAAGCGACTTATTGTTATGCTTGTAAAAAAGAGCTTCTTGAAGATAAAGTAAGAGACCACTGTCATTTTACAGGAAGATATAGAGGAGCGGCACACAGTCAATGTAACTTAAAACTTAAAAAGGCAAGATTTATACCTGTTGTATTTCATAGTCTTGAAGGATATGATAGTCATTTGATTATCAAGAGTCTTGGTTTTTCTGAAGGAAAAATTAGTTGTATTGCAAAAACGGATGAAAAATATATAAGCTTTTCAAAAGACGTGCTCGTAGACACTTTTAATCATAGAAAATCTGGCGAATTAATTAAAATTTTTAGAGAGCTTCGTTTTATAGACTCAATTAAATTCCTAATTTATGGGTTGGGCGATCTGGTGGAAAGCCTAGATACGACAAAGTTTGAAAACTTGAGTTTATTCTTTCCAAATCATGTGGAGTTGCTTTCAAGAAAAGGAGTTTATCCTTATGATTATATAGACTCTCTTGATAGACTCAAGGAAACAAAACTACCTACCAAGTCAAAGTTTTATTCAAAATTGAATAAACAGCACATTTGTGATAACGATTATGAACTCGCACAAAAAGTTTGGAAAATACTAGGAATTTCTACGATTAGGGAATATCACGACTTGTATTTGAAAACTGATGTTCTACTTTTAGCCGATGTATTTCAAAATTTTAGATAAATGAGTTTAAACTACTATGGTTTAGATCCTGCTTGGACTTATACATCACCAGGTCTTTCATGGAAAGCAATGTTGAAATATACAAAAGTTAAAATAGAACTTATAACAGATCAAGATATGTATATAATGATAGAAAGAGGAGTTCGTGGGGGTCTTTCATTAATTACAAAGAGACATGCGGTTGCAAATAATAAGTACCTTGAGAACTATGATCCAAAAAAACCAAGTGTATATATTCCTTACTTGGATGCAAATAACCTTTAACGTTATGCAATGAGTCAAAAATTACCTCTTAATAAATTTAAGTGGATGACATTAAAAGAGATCACAAATTGGCAAAAACACGCTTGTATTCTTGAGGTGGATCTTGAATATCCTGAGCATTTACATGACTTGCATAGCGACTATCCTCTAGCACCTGAGAAAACAAAAATAAACGGTGTGGAGAAACTTAATGCAAATTTGAGAAATAAGGAGAGACATGTTCTACATCATAATATACTCAAATTCTACTTAGATCAAGGTCTTATTCTAACAAAGATACATCGAGGTAGTAAGTTTAATGAAAGGAATTGGATGAAGCCTTATATTGAGTTTAACACAAAACAAAGGCAAATGTGTGATACCAAGTTTGAAAAGGACTTTTTCAAGTTACTAAACAATTCAATCTATGGAAAGACACTACAAAACATCCGTGATTATTCAGATGTAAGATTAGTGAACTCGTTGGCTAAAGCCACTAATTTGTTTAAAAAGCCAAATTACAAATCTGTGAAAATATTTGATGAAAATGTAATTGCAGTAGACATGTACAAGACAAATCGTGTTCTAAACAAACCAAAGCAAATTGGAATGACTATTTTGGATCACTCTAAACTTACAATGTATAACTTTCATTATAACTATTTTAAAGCAAAGTTTGGAGACTTGGCAAAACTACTTTTCACAGATACAGATTCACTCGCTTATGAACTTAGAGTTGAGGATTACTACAAAGCCATTTCGCAAGACTTAGAAGAATGGTTTGATACATCAGAGTTCAAAAATCCAAACATACATTGTATTAAAATGGGACTTAATAAGAATGTACTCGGAAAAAAGGAAACATGAACTTTGTGGAAAACTAATTTTAGAATTTGCTGGTGCAAGACCAAAGTGTTATGCTTATATTGAGAATTGTAATACTGAAAAAAAGAAAGCAAAAGGAATAAAGAAATCGGTAATTAAACATAAACTTAGATTTAAAGACTACTTAAATTGTATACTTACCGGAAAAGAAGAGCGTAGAAAGATGAGAATAATAAGATCATCAAATGTTCACAGAGGAAATTGATAAGATGAGAAAGATGAGAATAATAAGCATCAAATGTTCACAGAGGAAATTGATATGATTGCTATAAGCTCAGATGATGATAAGAGACACATACTTCCTGATGGAATCAACACACTCGCTTTTGGACACTATAAAGTTTAGCCTCGAGGACGCGCACGAGACAAGTGGTAAATTCCTCTGAGCTCTAAAGCTCACAGGAATTTGTCAACACATGGTTGTTAAGGTTACTTGCTTTTTGATATTAGAACACTATCTTCAGGATCTGGTCTATGTTTATCTGACTCGTGAAATTGGAACTTATATGGTTCATTATCAATATATAATTTTGTATTACGATCATAAGCTTGTTTAATGCTTCCTGGGTTTACACCAAAGAACTTACTGGCTTTACCTATACTTGGAAAAGACTCTATCCAACCAGAATCTGAATGGATCAACTTTACAGGACGAGGAGTTTTCATCGCCTCTCTACAAATAGCAACATATTTCTCATTTAGAGGTATTTGATCAATTTCAAGTGCTTCACAAAGCTTGTATTTACTCATTTTACCTCTATACTTAATTCGTTGTTTTGTTGCCATTTCTCTTAAATTATTCAAAGTTAAGTTGCTCATTTATTTATAAGTAAAGATATTTTTCTGTTAAAAAACAAATCTGCCAAATAAAAGACCACCAGTAAGGCCCTAGACTCCAGAAGCTATAGGTTGATATTTTTCCTTCTCATTAGAAGGTTTGTAGTAGTCATCTAAGACAGGTTGTCTAGAGAAGTTTAACTCTCCTTCATGAAGTTTTTTCAAAGCTTCATTTGTAGTGTTGATGTCTTTATTTGCATCACTAATTTTTTGTCGAAGTCTTTGAAGCTTGTCTTTTCCAGGAGTTTCTTTTTCAAACCATTTTTCTTTCTCAGAAGCGAGTTTCTCCAATGCTAAATTATGTCTTTTCATTTCTGCTTCATAACCTCGATGATTTAATTTACTAAATAAGAATCCAGCTCCTGCAAAAGCAAACGCATTAAAAATTCCAACTGATACTGTTGAGACAATTTATTTGTTGTTGCCTATTTTTCTGGTATAATTTTCTTATCTTCAAGATATTTTACCAAGACGCTTCCAAGCATTACAGCACCAGCAAGTTTTATTGTTCCATTAATATTTTGTGGAGTGCCCAAAGGTTCGCCATAAGCTTTTTTACTTAACATAAAAACTCCTACAGCTGAGATTGTAAGTACCAGCGCAGAGTAGATTTGATTAATATATTCTTTCTTGCTGTCACTCATTTATTTAATGATAGTTTATTTTTCTGTCTCAATCAAAAGTGTCTAATTTAGGTTCGAGTTCAGGTTCAAGTTCTTCTATGATAGGACTAAGAGGTCTTTTGCTTTCTATTACTTTTGATTTTTGAGGTCTGTAGTTCATATAACAAAATATTACAACTCCGAGTATCGAAATTATAGCAATAGTGGGTTTATATCCCCAGTTGTTGTCACTCGTTTGTTCTTTAAGTTCTTCTAATCGTTTCTTTTTATTTTTTTTGGCTTGACGAGAAATCTCAGCTAATTTTTTACCTTGTTATACATTTTTTGCTTCTTTGATCCTTTTTTTTTGTGTAGTAAGTTCTATTTTAGTTTCAGTTTGATCACTCATTTATTTAATAATAGTTTCATTTTCTGTAACAAAATTCTCAAGTTTGCTCTTATGCAACAACTTCTTCATCATTTTCTTCATCATTTTTTGCGGTTGTTTCTGTAACAGTTTCAACCAAAAAATTCAACACAGACTCACTTCCAGATCGTTCATCTGACTTTTTAGGAATTTGAATATAGAAAAACAAAATATCTTCTACATTTGAAGTATAATCTTTTAATGAAAACGAAGAGTCTAAAGTAGCTAAATAAAATTTGCGAAACAATTTAATATCCATAAATTGAAACATTTTTAACGAGTGTGTTTCTGTAGTATTGTTTTAATAATAGATAAATAACTTATATTCTATTGTTGAAGTGCTTAAAGCAGAATCATTATTAAATGTGTGATATAACAAAGTTAGTTTTGTTTTTTCATTGAGATCTGGATGATAAACAGAAGACGCCGAAGAATCAAAATTAGATATTTTTATAATAGTATCTAATGTTTTATTTTCAGCCAATCCAGGGTAATGAAAGTTGAATAAGTATGTTTTTACACATGGTTGATTTTCACCATGCGTATAACCATAATTTAAAGCCATTTATTTTCTTACTCATGTTTTTCTGCGTAAAGTCTTTGTGAAAAGTAGACCAAAATTTAGCAAAATTCCAGCTGCAATGAGATGATCATTTTTGGAGTAGTTTTTAAGGTCAATTTTTTTACTTGAAATTTGCTCAAAATTAGTTATAGGTGTTTTTAAGGAGTTTTTAAGGTCGCTTTTGAAAGATGTAGTTACTTTTGAGGTGATTTTAAGGTTATTTTTTTACTTAAAATTTGTTCAAAATTAACATTTTCATTCTTACCAAATGTCATAGACGTATCAGCAGTGGTTAAAGTGGTGTTAAAACCTTCAACAAGCGTATCTAATATAATTAAGTTAGAAGGAATTAGAATAATCCCCGGACTTACTACCATATTTAAAACAACATTTGTATCTTGAATTGCTTTTCTCATGTTGCTTATCGTTACCGTCGGATCATCTTGAATCACCGTGTCTTGCACTAATTTATGGAACACATCTTGAGCTTGTGAACTTTTTGCTCCTTTGTTCACAATGGACCACCTAGTTTTTGCCTGGGATCCTAGTACACAATAGACATAACTTTCCATGGCTTGTTGTAATAGTTTTTGACCAGTTTCAGTAAGACGATCAGAAGTTTCTTTTATAAATGATTTCCAATCTTCTGATTCTGACTTTGGTACAACTTTATCAACATACTCATATCCAGTTCTTAATATTCCCATAGACCTATTATTTTTAGGAAACACATAGTGATATTTTCTTACGCCATGGTGTTTCTTTAAAAAACTACTCATTGCCTCTCTAGTATGTTTTAGTTTATATTTCCAATTTTCCTTGATAGGAATACTCTTTTGTATAAGATTCAAGTCATCTTTGTTAACAAAAGGACTGAGTTTAGAAGGTTGTCTCAAGGACCTCTTCATATGATAATAAAAGTAAAACTTGGCAATACTTGAAATCACTTTAGGTTGGCCTTTCTTACTAAAGTGTTCTAAACTCATTCCTGATTTGTAAGATAAGACATAGGCAGTTACTAAACTTGTAAAATAAGAATCTTCTAAATAGTTGAATTTTGCTTTGGAAATGTCTTTTTCGTTGTCCCACTTAATGTCAAGTGGTTCAAGCTGACACTTGAAACTATCCTTTTTATTCATGTGAGTCTCAAATGATTCAAAGTCGACTGTGTTGTCCCTAAGTTTTAAACCGGCGATTGTTTCTCTAGAGTTCCAAATTCTAGGTGTCCAGAACAAAACATAAGAATACTTGTCTTTAAATGTTTTTGAAGTAATGTCTGTTCCATAAGAATCGGTGACATCATAGTTTACACTTGTGTCAAAGGTTAAAGTAATTGGATCCACGATTACATTAAATTCAAACTTATCTATATCAGCATTGGGGTACTTTTTACTAAAGTCGTCTTTGAGTTTTTGTACTTGAGTGTTGTAAACCTCTATGGCTTTTGAGAAGTTTTTATCATATACAGCTTTGTAGTATCTTTTTAGTTCATTTTCATCTATTTATTTATAGAGATCAAAATCTTCTGTAACAGAATAATAAAACTTAATAAAATAAATGGACAAACTTACTGTATTTATTGATAATAATTGTAAAGAATTTCACGTAAATAAATTAATTACAACGAGTTCAAATTCAAAATTGTTTCTCAAGTCTGCTTCTATTTATTGGAATTATGAATACATCACACCTAGAAAAATTAACTTTATTACTAAAGACGACGTGATACTTTTACATCTGATTGGTTACCTTACTTTTAATGATATTAATTTGAATTTTGAATTTGAATTTTATTATTAAGTATTTGGATTTTGCAACCCTGAAGGTTGAAATACATCCATAAAC